>JBAMCK010000914.1:237500-427732 GCA_037075185.1 Drosophila pseudotalamancana | reverse complement strand
CAACAGTTGATCCAAGAATCCGGCGAACGCGGCTACGTCGTTGTCCAGGGCTTGTGCCAGCTGCTGGAAACCAAATTACCCACGGATCTGAACGCCTTGCCGGCCATCAATTGGCAGCCCAGCACAGCTAACAGCACAACTGGCACCGGAAGCACCGGAGCTGGGGCATCGGGACAAGTGCAGCGCGCAGGTCGCAGCCAAGTGGAGGCTGCCGATGCAACCAATTTGGATATATCATCTGTAACACTGGTGGAGTTCGAGGAGATACTGTCCAAGCGCAACATGAATCGCAACGTCAGCCTTCGCACGCCCAACACACAAACCAAGCAGCTGCCCAGCGAGCCCAAAAAAGTCAGCACTGATCCCACAACCAAGGTGACGCCTCCGAAGCCCATTAGTGGAGACGGCATCCTGACCAAGGACACCGAATATGTTGACAATCTAATGCGCTTTGTGGCCGGCAGCTCCACCATGGCGGCGTCCAACAAAACAGGTGTGTCTGCCAAGCTCTTGCAATCAATTTCATTTGGGTATTTTTCCCATTTCCAATTTCCAATTTCCGTCGGTTTTTGTTAGCAATAACTGAAAGGTTTTTGCTTTGATTATCACAATGAAATTGATTCGAGTGAAGCTGCCTTTAATCCGAACACATGCTTTACATCTGACATGCTCCACATTTCTAGCTGCCCCAAAGGCAACCGATACGAAGCTCCCGGAGCTGAGCAAAGTGGCCAAACAGCGGCGTGTGCCCGCATCCCGGCTTGGTCGGATGGCCTCCTTTGGCGGCCTGTTCGCCGGCTTGGGCCTGGGCACCATCAATGAGCTGACCAAGGGAGCCCTCGGCTTGGGCGGATCGACCAATATGCGCGATGCACTGCTGAGTCCGGCGAATGCGGAACGGATTGTCGATACGCTGTGCAAGGTGCGCGGCGCCGCTCTCAAGATTGGCCAAATACTGAGCATACAGGACACCAACGTCGTCTCGCCGCAGCTGGCGAAGGCCTTCGAGCGTGTCCGCCAGGCGGCCGACTATATGCCCGACTGGCAGGTGGAGCGGGTGATGAACACCCAGCTGGGTCCCGATTGGCGTCAACGTCTGAAGACCTTCGATGAGAAACCGTTTGCGGCGGCATCCATTGGGCAGGTGCATCGCGCCACCCTGCTCGACGGCATGGAGGTGGCCATCAAGATCCAGTATCCAGGCGTCGCCCAGAGCATCGAGAGCGACATCGATAACCTGGTTGGCATGCTCAAGGTCTGGGACGTCTTCCCCCAGGGCTTCTTCATCGACAATGTGGTGCGCGTGGCCAAGCGCGAGCTCCAATGGGAGGTCGACTATGCCCGCGAGGCCGAATACACCGAGAAGTTCCGTGAAATGATTTCCCCCTACAAGGAGTATTACGTGCCCAAGGTGATCCGCGAACTGACCACCTCCAGTGTCCTCTGCACTGAACTGGTTCCGGGTGTTCCGCTCGACAAGTGCTTCGAGCTCAGGTGAGTCTCCTAGCTAATCCTTCTTATGAGTTAGACAAGGACAACAGCATTCGGCTGGTTCAATGATCCACTGGTTCCTTAAGCACTAACTCATTTTATCGCTAGTTCGACTAGTTCACTTGTTCCGACCACGGAGTTTCAGTTCTTATTAGTTAGACAACTACAACGAACACCATTTGGCTGGTTCACCAATCCACTGGTTGCTCAAGAACTAACTCATTGTGTCGCTAGATCGACTAGTTTACAGGTTCCGAGAATTAAGTTCCTTAAGCAGCAACTCATTTTAGCATTAACTTACTGGTTCCTTGAACAAAGCTGGAAATGTCATGATCATTTTATTTTGTTGACTATGTGAAATTGGACACAAAGCCATCGATTAGACAAAGAGAGCAATACTTTAACTAGCTCACCTATGAGGCTCGGTAATTTACTAGTTCCAACCACTTTGTAACAAGTGTCCGTAGCGCGATATTATTTTTCGTATGAAAGCTTTTAATGCGGAACTTTTAGTTAAACTAGTTCATAATGAGTCACTGGTTCCGCAAAGATAGATCTCAAATGTCATTACAGGTTTTATTTTCTCGCATGGAAACATTTTTATTGATGGATTTTGTGAATTTATTTTGTCGGTGCTATGTATCTAGTTCATTCTTGTATAGTAGTAGATTACTGGTTCCTTAAAAGAACTAACAATTATTGCTATTACAACTTAATTATTTACAGACTGTGCTTATTAGTTACTTTTCAAAGCCACTTAATTAGTCTTGAGTAATTAAAGTTCACGGACAAGTTCCATTCGTGATCTAGTTCATAATGCAAATGCAGAGTTAATTATTTTATTAGATAAATTATCCGTGCTTAGACAATAAAAGGCTTAACTAGTTCATTTTCATTTACTGGTTCATTTGAACCAACTAAACCTAACTTATAAATTAAAGTCCACGTCTCTCTTCCAATCCCTTTTAGCTACGAACATCGCGCCCATATCGCCGCCTCGGTTCTGAAATTGTGCCTCCGGGAATTATTCGAGATCGAGTGCATGCAAACGGATCCCAATTGGTCGAATTTCCTGTACGATGCGAACAGCCGACGCCTGATGCTGATTGATTTCGGATCGACGCGGTTCTACAAGCACGACTTCATACGCAACTATCGCCAGGTGATCATCAATGCGGCGCAGAACAATCGCGACGGAGTGTTGGAAATGTCCCGCAAGATGGGATTCCTCACCGGGTACGAGACGAAGCAAATGGAACAGGCCCATGTGGATGCGGTTATGATACTGGGCGAGATCTTTCGCTACGATGGCCATTTCGATTTTGGGAAACAGAATACGACCGAAAGACTGGCCGCGCTGGTGCCCACGATGGTTGCCCATCGGCTTTGTCCGCCGCCCGAGGAGATTTACTCCATCCATCGCAAGCTTTCGGGCATATTTTTGCTGTGCGCCCGGCTCAATGTCCGCATGAACTGTGTTCCCTTCTACAAGGACATTATTTTGGGCAAGTTTAAGGACTAATTAACATGGTTTTCGACAAAAAACGAAGTGCTCTTAAACTAGAAAACTATTTGTTTAGCTTTAGATAGGCTGAGGAATAAACAACGTTTCGTAACTCTCATTTGCTAGAAGCGAGTTCAAAATAACGGTAACCGGTGCTCTGGTTCACTTACAAAACGTATTCATTTAACCCAAAGGTGACGCGATTGCAAAATATAAGTAAATAAAATGGAAGTATAGACTTTCATTTGTACATTTCATTCTTATTTTCATATACAAATCACAACAATATGATCAAATATGAAATAGTTTTTAAATTAATTGTTTTCTAATTATCGCCACTCTCGGCATTAAAGGGTTAAAGATCACAGTCAGTGTGAACCTGTTCTGCAGAATGAAGTACAAATATTCAATACTGTAATTTAGCCGTTAACATTCAAATTGTGCTTGGAGCGTCAAATTATTTTTGTCAAACAAATGTTTTAAGTATCGCTAAACAATATTAATACTTAAATTAAATGTACAAGTTTTATAAAGCTAAAAAAGGAGCATAAAATAAAAGACTAAAACACATTTATAAGCCAACTCATATTGAATAGCAAAGCTTTAAGTGATCGACTAACAGCTGTTAATTTTAACATAGATATGGAGTTAGAGTGCGAAAAATTTGAATCGGCTATGCAGAATGATGTACAAATATTCAATTTTGTAATTCAGCCTTTAACATTTAAATTGGCGAGTGAAATTTTTATTGTCAGACAAATGATTCACTAAGCAATTTAAATACTTAAATTAAAAGTAAAAGTTGTAAAAAGCTGAAAAAAGTGCAGAATAAAATACACATTTACGAGCTGCTAAATTGTATTCTGTATAGCATTCATAGCGAATAACCGAAAAGACATAGTTTCGACTAACAGCTGTTAATTTTAACATAGCTACCAAATGAACTACTCATTACAGCGTTAATTGAACTAAGTAGATGAATTTTTTGACAAAAGCAACTCTGTGTTTTTTTGGTTTTTTTTTTTGTTTTTGGCGCAAAAATTTAAACAAAGCAATCTTTGCATCATTGCTTCGAATGTTTGACAGAGTTTTACATTCGTATAGGGCAGTAGTCTACAAATACGAATAGAAAACTAAACACAGACACAATGAAAATATATCCTCGGAGTCCCGAAATGGGCACCAGCGATGACACTAGCAGCACCATAAGCACAACCTCTAGCAGCACTAGCTCCATTAGCTCCACAACCTGCTCCAGCTCCACTGGCACCACCAGCACAATGCAGTCGAGCGGGCAGAACGTGGAGGATGTCGCCGTCGAGATGCAGCAGATGCAAAACTATTTGGATGATCTGGAGCTGCAGCTAAATACAGGTGTGCCCGTCTGTCCTGTCCAGGTAAAAGATGCGATGCTCGAGCAGGACAGCTCGAAGGATCCAAACATTTCGAAACTGGAGCGCAACGTCTATAACTTAAATGAACAAATAGAGGAGCTAGTCGAATGCTCCAAAAAGGCGAATTATCTGTTAATGGACTTGGAACGCGCCTATTCGAATATTCAACGGAATCTCCTCGACGAATGCCACAATTGCAATGTCATCGAATCGATGCAGTGGAAGTTGGACCATGAGGCCTCCCTCTGCCTGCAGAGATTCAATCATTTGGATGCTTCGGGTGCCAATCGGAGTGAGTGCAAGGAGGGCGAACAGCAAATGAAGAATCTGTTCGAAAGGCTCGGAGAGTCCAGTTATTCGAAGGTCTCGTATCTGGTGGAGAAGCGTAAATTGTTCAAACAGTTGGAGGAAGTGGAGAATTATTGCATCCGGGCTACTTATGGGCTGATCCGGCAGGCCAAGAATATGGAAGAGTTACTGAATATTAAGATGGAAGAGCAGCAAACTGTTAAGGGCAGGGAGCACTATATTTTTCGGAGTCGCATCAACATTTTGCCACAGATTCCGACTCAAGTTTCATTTTCAAACATTTGGCATATTCGCATGTTGCATTTGATGAAGCAAAAGTATTTTACGAAAGTGAAATCCAAGAGCCAATCTAAGCAGTTGATCGTAGTTAATCAATGAGATATAATACGAATTTTACACAGTGGGGAGTTTATGATATTTAAATAAATTTAGTACTTTGCTAGTGAGTGAATTTAATTCAATTTCTAATCAAAATTAACGGCTGTGGGCCTAACATTCTGTTAGCACCCATAAGGCACGCTGTTAATAACTTAGACATTACAGTTCTCAATGTAAGCGCTGAAAACTAAAGAAATGTTAACATACGATGTTACACTTAACAGAAGCAACAAATATGTTCAAGTCTCATACCGCTAATATACCATTGTTATGCACACAAGCAGCTTTAACAGTGTGCTTTGATAAGAGATTCGATGCAAGTGAATGTCATGCTGGCATAAAAGCCTAACAGCATATGTTAAACGCTTACATTGTGCATAACAGTGCCAAATTGAGTGTTTTGCGTTATTTTGATTTTAATTTGAATTGATTTGCTACGTTCGTTTTGCATTAACAATTTGATTAAAAGCGTTTTGATTGAATTTAAAATGCAAATGCGCAACAGTTGGGCGCACGCTAAGCGCTTAATCATGCCAATGCAATTGGCATAGATGCCCAAATGCGTGGAGCATTCGTAAATAATAAAATGTCGCTACTCTCTTTTAAATATCATTTTCAGTGCGTTTTTGCATTTCGTGCGTGTCAGATCGTTCGTCGTGCACTTCGTGCGTTTGTTTTCTGTGATCGTCGCTGTCGCTGTCGCTGTCGTTGTTACCCGACACAGAAGCAGCCGCAGCCGCAACAACAACAACAAAACTAATAACAACTATTATAATAATAATAATAACAACAACAAAATACAACGCTTTATGTACATGCATAAATGCGTGTGTGTGTGTACGTGTATTTTATGAAATTTTAATTCAGTGCTCTTTATTTATTTAATATAATTTAATAATTTGGTTTTTTTTTTAAATTCAATATTTGTTGCCGCCTGTAAAGCTGTTTGTTTATGTTGTTGTTGTTGTTATAGCTGCTGCTGCTGTGACTTAAAATCGCGCGCGCGCAACTTAACGCTGCAGCCTGTATTTGTTTTAATGTGCTTATCATTCTAATTAAATAAAATATCCTTTATTTATTTTTTTTCTCTTTTTTTCAAGTTGATAAAGTTCTTCTATTTTTTATTGGTGTTTTTTGGGTGCGTGAACCTGTTCACCAAAAGCGACTAAATTAGTGCAAAATTTTACAACACATGTCATGTAAAAAAAAAGTAACTGTGTGTGTGTGTGTGTGTGTGCGTGTGCGTGTGAGGAAGTTATAGTTTAATGTTGGTTAGTCTCAATTGTCGACGGCGACGCTTTGCGGCTGATTGATGCCAGTTGTTGTTGCTGCTTGGACACAACAAATGTAAGTATATGCACAAGTGGTTGTATGTGAATGTGTGTGTGTGTGTACGTGTGCCAGAGGGAGAGTGTAAAACGAAAGCCGCAAGACAAAGTGCAATAGCAGCAGCAGTGACGCAGCAGCGCAGCGACGCAGTAACAGCAACAACCGTTGATCTTTTTGTATGTTGTTGCTGCTCTGCTGCTGCGCTGCTGCTGTTTATCAATGAAAGTGTTTTTATTTGCTTTCTTTCATTTTCTTTTTGGAGCGCTGCCAACTTGCTGCATCTGCGAGCTTTAAATGCAGTTTGCATCGAGCTTAATGCTGTTTTCTTTGAGTTTTAGTTTGTTTATTTTTTAAGCTAAATCAACACAGACACACACACACGCATACATATATGTATATATTTATTCAATAATATTTTTAGTTGTTGCTAAGAATTGTTTCTGTCAGATTTAAATATCATAATTTTGCGCCCCTTCAAATGCACGACTATGGCTATGCCCTGTACTTAATTTGCTGAAAGCATATTCAAAAATTCTAAATGTTAGTTAATTCTTTATTTTTTATATATTATAATATGGAAAATTTGGTATGAAAAATTAAAAGAAAATTCATTCTACAGGGTATTTTATAGCTGGGCACTGTACACAATTATTATTATTTTTTTTCTATGTTTTAAGTTTTTCATAGAGTGAACTCTTCAAAACGTGACATTTTCCTAAGCAACATTCACAAGAATGTTAACATATGTACATACATACATACATACATATATATATATATTATATACATATAAATTAAATTATTGTTTTTTTTTTGCATTTGCTTTATTTATTTGTTATTTGTTCCGTTGGACTTCGAAAATAATGTCTATATATTGTGTGTATGTATGTATGTATGTATGTATGTTGATTCTTTAAGTGTATGTGTGGGGCAAATAAACTGCTTTACATATGTAGCATGTGTGTTAAGAAATGCCGTTCCAGCAGCAGTAGCAGCAGCAGCACCAGCAGCAACAACAACAATGAGAAGAAACCTTTTGATAATCATATCACGCAGTCCACTGATAATTCCCATTGTATTCTACTTTTTGTTGTTGCTTCGCATTATCAGTTGCTCGCTCTCTCTTTCTCTCCTCTCCCTTTTTCTCTCTCTCTCTCTCTCATGCTCTTTCGCCCACTCTTTATCGCTCGGTCTTAAGAGCAAGCGACAATAATTCGTCCATTTGTCTCTTCTTTTTTGGTTTCTTTTTCAAATTGGAATTTCTTTGCGTATACGCAAAAAGAAAAAAAAAGAAGCGTGCTTTTAGTGGTTGTTTTAATTGCTGTTATTAAATTTAGAATACAGTGAAATCCCACTTTAATCGATAATTTATGTTTAACATGACGAAAGCTTTTATGGAATCTATTTGTATTAAAGCTTTTATACATAAATTATTTCGTTATATAGTATGTGAGATATACTTATCTCTAGTTGGAGAAGATGCGGAAAATCTCAAAATTCTTTCTTTAGTTAAATAGATAGCTAATTATCATTGTAGAATATTAAATATCATCTATCTATGATTGTCAAAACGTTGTTGCTTAATTTACCTTTCAATAATATTCAGAACTTATTTTTGGATCTGCTGCTTTACATTTCAATCAAATGTAAACATGCTTATTTCACAAGATAAATTCTATAAAAATATTTGACATTTTTTAAAACTTTTTTTTTAGAGATTATTTCTTTCTTAGCTTTTTGAAAGACTCTTCTGTCAATTTTCAGTTAACTGTAAAAGTTGATAAGGCTATGAGCTATTAAAGATAATTATTAAGTGTATTTAAGATAAGTATATATGCTTAATAGAGAGTCTACGATAAAGTCTGTTCTTAAAAATTACATTAGGTTTACTTTTCATCAATAGGTTTATGTTTATTTATCTGGCAAATAACGAAAGAAGTGTGACTCGTCTTTATCGCGTTTACTTAACTTCAAGATAAACCTAATGTTATCTGATGTTTGCTTTAGAGTAAGTACAGTTAATTAGGGTAAAACAAAATGAATTTCAATTCGAATTATCTTTTTGTTAAAAGTTGAACTTTTTGTTCAAAAACAGAGTTGCCAGCTTAGAGCTATGGGATAGAAACAGACTTGACTTTCACCTCATGTAAAGCCTAATATTAAAAGTTAACTTCAGGATAAACCCAAATTTACGTGACAGAAGGGTGTCCGAAGGAAATGGAACACACGCAGCAACAAAATGGAAACGAAACGTTGAGCGACAACTGAAGCCAAAAAAAAAACCGAATAAGAAAAAAAAAATAATATTAAACTATTGTGTAATTTACATTAACGAGCGGATGTCGTTGGCTTCTACAATATAATGAACCAATTACCCAGTTTGTCTCTTGATTCGATTGCTCTCGCACACAGCTACAGCTGCACAGATTCACACATACACACGCACACACACACACACAAATGCGGAGATTTGGTGCGCCTTTTGCGCTGCCATTTAAATATTTTCATTCACCCACTTGATGCGAGGCGCTGATTATGAACATTAAAGCTTTGCGAATATGCTCCAAAATCAACTTGAAGATCTACGATATGCGAACTATCAGATACCAGATACTGTATCTTGGCATTTCTGTAACTTTTAATGGTGAAATGGGGTATATTGGTTTTGTGAAAAGCAAACGGAGGCGTTGCAGATCGCAAGTACAATATTTACTGGCTCAGCATGTTAAGCTGAATCGATTTAATAATTTAAAGCTTTTCTGTCAGTGTATAAACTTGTATATCTCGAGACCTACAAAAGCTACAGACTTGATATTTAAAATATATATTCTTCAATATAGTTTGAAGCACAAGATAATCACTTTTTTTTAGATATCTCATTCGCTAAGAGAAAAGCAGCAGCTTAAGCGCACAGTTTTGGTATAAGAATGAAATAAACAAGAATTAAGTAAGAATGGTAATCTTTTGCTTGACATAGTTTCTACGGTATCTGCTAATCGAGAACACCCGCACTTTGAGAGTTCTCACTTGTTTTTGCTTCTGCGGCATCTCAAGTGCTGCTTCCGCATTTGCCGGGCGACCCACGTGCCAAGCGCCAAATATTTAAGAGTGTTTGTCTGTATATCACAAGTAGTTGGACTCGTTTTTATCTATATATGTATCTATCTATCCATAAGATAAATATGTATGTAGCACCTTTCCATCTGAATTTAACAGCTGTCAGTTGGCAAATGTGACGATTAAATTCTTCAATTACGTTTCGCTTGGCGTAACTATTGCTTAGCATAACTAGTGCCCAGCTTCTATATACTATCTACGTACATATAACTAAATAAATATATAGATTTTAATACATACATACATATATCCCCATCATTAGTTAAATTGTTTAGTGAGAGTACAGAAATTGTTTTGTGGGAGATAAAAGTGAAAAATTCGGAATTTTTTGTGGGCCTATATTGAAAGTCTGCTCTGAAATATATAAGGTATATATTATTGGAAAAGTTTATTATATGATATTGAAGCAATATTTTTGCAACTATTTTTTAAACGTTATGATAATAGCTTTGTTTAGATTTAAAGCCGCCTAAGCAAGATCTCATCTCTCCATGTCTCTCTCTCTCTCTCTCTCTCTTTATATATATATATATATATATATATATATATATAGATTTATATATGTATTAAATTCCATCCTTCGAAGTTTTGTTTCCATCTCCTTCTTTCGCGTTTTAAATTTTTATCTCTTTGTCTACAATCTACCTACTCTCTCCATATCTCTCTCTCTCTCTCTCTCTCTCTCTCTCTCTTTTTACTCTTAATTTCCCTTTTCTTTTATTCGTTCTCCCTTACCTTCTCAGTCTTCTCATTATGCCTAATTACTATAAGGGTATTTCCGATTCGTGGCGCAATCAAATAATGTTAATCAAAATGTTTCAACTATTATTATTACTACTATTATTATGACTATTACTATTATAGACTAACATATTATAGAATCGTCGTATTGTTTCTTGTGTGATTCGCTCGCTAGTTGCGCTTGTTGACACTTTTAAGACGTTTTCTGATTGACACGTTTACTTGATTTAAGCACAAACCCACATACATATATGTATATATTATATATATATATATTATATTTATATATATATACATATACGATTCGACGAGTTTACGAGTTTATGCACGATACGCGCGATAAAGTGACGAGCCGTGAGGCCTTCGCTTGTAGTTGAAGGCAGAGTTCAACAACTTGCCGTTGAATTCGTTTTGCGCAGCTATTAGATAATGATAGAGTATACCCCCTTCCACCTAAATAATACTGCTCCCAACTGGCTAAGGGCCGTCGCTCTAAGCTTCAAGCTTCAAGCTGTCAGCTGTGTGCTCATCGTTCTGATTGTTCATGCAATTGAATCAAATCCTTGAATCATGATTAAAATTAAAAGACATCGCCTGACTTTTTGCTTGTGCGAAAATCATAATACAACAAAAAATTCACTTTTTATTGCTATGAATTTGAATATTAATACCCTTTATCTAACAATTGCTCTGGCAGTGCGTCTTTTCCATGAGTACAAACCAGCTTTTGAAAATTCGCAGATATCTGGATTTATATTATATTTTTCCATCATATATCTAAAGTATTTTATTTTGAGCTACTTTTGATTAAGCAATTAATTTTCATTCATTTCACTAAAAATGCAATGTTATATATACCCTGTAATTTTTTATATTTTGAGTGAATGCAATTGAGTATTACAGGTTATTTATATGACATCTTACATGGCATTTTAAATTCGGTTTATTTCATTTAAGTCTATTTAAGTCTTCTAATTATGTCAAAAAGTAAATTTAAATATAGATTTTTGCTAAATTAAATGAGAGATTCGTAAAAAATTACAAACATCATTTGCGGAGAGTATTATATATATTCCTTTATTAAAATTATCACGTCTTCAGCTTTTTAGGAGTCGGGATCCATACGTTGATGCATACGGTAATATAGAGAAACAGACAGACAACCCCACAACTGAACGTTTATATCAAGAGAAAATTTTTTTTATGCTGTCCGCCGCACTTCCTTCCCTCTGTAACATTTATTTGCACAAAGTCAATATAGTCGATTTGACAGTTTTGAATGGTTGCAGGGTATGATAATCTAATTCGTTAAATGTCGTCAAATATATATTATATTTCGATCTGCCGCGTTTTCCAAAATTCCGTAATTTAGTATTTTCTTTACAGAATATCTTATAGCCTGTCACACAGCAATTTTCTTAAAACTTTATCAATCGATTCTTTCAATGGGTTGTTATAATATTCGATTGTTTTTTCATTTACATCTAATTTACAGGGAGCCTATCGCAGTTTTACCTTTTAGTCTTCTTCAAATTTGATCGATCGATGTTTGTTTAACATTTTCAATGGGTTTTCTTAAATTTTCGATTAGTTGCACAAGTTTTTTCTTTGTAAATTCGCGAGTGCTTCAAAATGAAAATTCGAGTTTTTCAAGTTAGGTTGAGAACTGAGACGATCAAAGTAATTAAAAATTATGTCTTTGGCGCCAGTCAACAACAAAAACAATAACAACAACAACCATAAAGAGGAGGAAAAGGCGGAGAAGAAGGAGGAGCCACAACTATTAAATACATAATTTATCAACAATTTTCATGCCAAGTCCAAGGCGTTTGTTAAGTGTTATTAAAATTACAAACAACAGCAACAACAATTTCTGTATGTATGTATATATATATATGTGTGTGTATCTCATTTAAAAGCTAGCTGGGAATCTATTGCCGTGCCTCATGAATATGCAAAAAGCGAACGAACGCATCGAAGGAAATGCCGGATAGTTTTTCCAATCATAAATTATAGTGGAAACCAGCAACAAAGACTAACATTTTCCTTCTTTCTTTTTTTTTTCCTCTTCTGGCATATTAAAAACAATTATATCATAGAGACATAGACCAAAGAGTCCTACTATTAAAAAATGAAAAAGCAAGAAAATTGCATTTTAAAAGGCTCCATAGGTAGAAATTTTGATCAGGTATAAATATAAGTTGCGGTATAAGTGGATAATATATTAAAAAAATCTTGAACAAACTAGAACATAGGCCACGAAGACCTATAATATAGACAAATAATATAGGGGATTTCGCATACGTTAAGGTGGAAAATAGATTATAGTATCCTATTAGGGTGGAAAATAATAATATAGTAGACTGCCAATATAATCCTTTTGTACTGGAATTTAATTGTACATCTATTATCTGTAGTGCTCAATAGTTCTATTAAATGAGAAAATATAGCACAGCGTCTTATTATATAGTCAATGGTGAATATTGGAAAATTGCTATCGGAATCCCATTATAGAAAAATTTAATTTTATAATAAGCTGTCACAAAGTATAATGTGTAGAACACGATAGTTTTATTGTACAGTTATATCCTGATAAATAAGTTATAGGATACGTTCTACTGTTCTACAAGCGACTCAAATTAATATAAAGTAAAAAACATATTATGAACTCCTTAAATAGAGTTAAACTTAATAAGGACAACTTGTTTATGGGCCTTATGCTATAATATAGAATAGAACATGAGTACATGGAGAAATCGGCGTGAGTCTGTGACTTAATTGTAATATTAATTATATTAAAATGGTATTAAGCATTAAATTGATTGCATTGTAAAGAAATTTCTGAACCTTATCCTTTTTTTATATAATATAATCAAAAAAAAAAATAGATAATAGAGTCTATTTTAGGGCAAGGATATACATATTTTAATTAGTTTTTCCTAAAAATATTATGAATATTACTTTACAAAAAATTTAAAATTAATTCATTAAAAAGTCTCCACTAATTATTTTCCTAAGTGGCTTGAGATAAAAATTCTATCGCGCAAATTTCGATTAGACGGTACAAATATTTCTTTTCCAATAGTTTTGCACAAATCGAACACAAACCTAAGGCCCAGAAGTTTTACTTATCAAGTGATAAATGATATAGTAGTACTCAAATAAATGTATATAGGTTAGCGATAAGGTAATTGAGAAATTGACTCATGTTCATGATACATGCATAGTGTAGGTCAATTTTTCATAAGGGCCTTATAAAACTATATTCAACGTTTCTATTTCATGAATCAGACAAAAATAATGTGGGCAATGTGCATGGAAATTGGCATTAGAATTTCGATTGGTCTTTAGGTATACGAAGTAGTAAATATAAATTTCATGTCTTGTTTGCATTTCATCGCACCAAATTTTGCCACAAGCGCAAAAATAACAAAAATTCATCGCTAATTTCAAGTACGGGGCTAGCGTATACCCTGTACTTTGAAATATACTTACATTCAACATTTTACTCAGTTGTTCGACGAGAATATTTGATCTATATAATACCTATTTATAACTCAGTATTAATAGGAATCGAATTAATAAGAAATAGAGCGTAATATCGATAAATTGCTACAAGTTTAAACATAAAATGGATATTTTTCAGAAAACTCGATGAAGCCAGATTATTTAATATAAATCAAGAGGGTAAACTAAACTGGCCTCTTTATAAATTATAGAGTTAAATTCTATTGCCTGTTACATACAGGTGCTGTGTTATAATATACCCCACTTACTTTTTATTTTAATGCGCAGCAAAGCAAACAAAAATTGTCGAAATATTACTTAGTAATACTAATAATAACGATCAATTGTTTGTGTATACGTTTTTTTCTTCTGTTTTAGTTTTTATTTAATTTGGCTTTGCAGTTGTATTTGTTGCTATACTCTGTTCGCAAGGACAGACAGAGTGTATGTGTTTCATCTGTTATGAAAGCTAGCAATGTGAAATTTAAAATACATATATACTTATTTGTATCATCATAAATCGGGAATTACTATATACTATATAGAGATATTGAACTGAAACAGAGCATCACAAAGTCGATTCTTAGTTGCTGGTTGCTTTTGTATTCAAATTTGGGTATCTGGTATTTTTGTTTTGTTTTGTTTTGTTTTTTTTTTTTTTTTTTTTTTTTTTTTTGTATTTTGTATTTTGGTTAATGTTTCGTTAACTACAGAAATTGTTTAAACAATTTAACACTTAAGCATTGAAGCGCATTCTGCGGGCGTTCTTTTTGCCTTTCGAAGCAAATGGTCGAACAAATTTGTTTGGCTTTTTGGTTTTAAATGTTAATTAATAATACGCACATTGCGTACCCACATAATAAGGGCAAAGAACTACAATTTTAGCCATGAATAACTGTAAACACTAAGCTGAGGGTTTTATTTGAATGTATGTAGGATTCAACGTAATTCCATAAATTAAAGTTTTTACGAGTAATACAAGATTATTCTATGATAAATAATTTTTCAACTTTAAGCTAATGCTACGTTCGGTAGGAGCACTATTTCATTTAGCTATCTATTCTTATCATCTATGAGGAATTGGTACGTTATAGAATCTGACAGTAATTATTTTAATTAGAAGAGATTGTAAGAGCTTAGCAAAATCTGATCTTAACTAATCTTTAAGCCTGCTCTTTATATTTTTCTAATACTTACTAGATTATTATCTATTATATGGAATATTAAGAATACTTGACTGTTGACTGATCTGATAACTTGTTATAGATATATCTGAATCTATTGGTGCTTCACTTTATCTCTTCAAATAAATGTTGACTAATCACTCATCTTAATTGATCTTTAAGCATGTGCTATATATGTATACTAGCAAGTCTGTTTATATTCTTAACCTGTTTCACTGCCAACTTGTTTTTGTATATTATATATATATATGTATAAATATCGAGAAACTCCTATATAGGATCTTCAGCTACTATCAAATATATAATTACTGAGCATGAAAAACCGAACTTAATTTTAATCTTATATATCGTATCTCGTGTTAATATGCTTTATATAATTTATCTGGAATGAATACTTAATCTATTTTGAATCTTTAGCTTGTTATACATATATGAAATACATATATTTGGTACTGTCAGTGATCTTAACTAAGCTTGAAACTTGTTTTTCATACAACTAGAAATGTTCTATTTATGCTATACAATCAAGATGTTTAACTTATAATTTGGTATTCCCTTGAGTTTGCTTTGGATGTGTGGTAAGTAGTTGGTTAACTTTACGTCATGATATTCATGATAATCCCTAAACGAAACCTGATCTTCGATACCTTTTGGCACAGCGTGTACTAAGCAAACAACAACCTGTAAGCCAGTTGTCAGTTGGCAGTTGCCACTTGGCAGTTGCATGTTGCATGTGCAACAGGCTAGCTGTTGCACCTACCATATGCCTCCCGTGCCTGGCTGCCCCACTCCTCTATTATATACCATACCATCCAATCCGATCCGATCTTTGGTCTGTTTATGAACGATCTTGACAGTATGCGATGCGGCGCGTAGATCGCAGCTAACTGAGGGAAACTTGTTTCGCCTGATGTCTGTGTGTGAGAGTGAGAGAGAAGGAGAGACAGAGGCAGAAAGAGCGAGAGGGAGAGAGAGAGATAGAGAAAGAGACGGCGAGAGGGGGTGGCTTGGCACATTCCTTGGCCGGCGTCATCGATGTTTGCCGGCAATGATCATCATGTTGGATCATAATGAGCGCCGTTGATGATCATTTGGCATATTGAACGTCGTTCTGCTGGTTTCTTATACCCTGCATCCAATGAAATAGGAGTATATTGCTTTTATTTGTAGTGTATGTTTTATATAAAATATATATATGTATATATATATTTGTAATATTGATCTGAATGACAAGAAAACTTATTCTACATATTTCTTGTGTGGTGTATAAACTCATCGATCTCGATAACTAGAAATGTTAAAGACTTCAATTCTTAAATATATCTGCGTGTATACAGTATGTGGAATGCTTTTATTATTATTCATAGATATCTCGGCTAATCTTTTTAATATTGATCAAAATGACTATAAAGAGAAGAGATCGGAAGGACTATTCAATTTTTGTAGGCAGATTTCAATGAGTGTAGAGAGAGAAGTTTCGTGGTTCTAATTTTGGATACCGCCTGTTTTATAATTTTAAGTACTTCTTCTATTTTTGAAATATCGTTTATGGTAAATCTAAATTAAGCAAAAGTGATTTTTTGTTAAAAGCAGAAGTGTGTGAAACAGATTTCTAGATTTTCTGCTTAGGGTATCTTACAGTGGGGTATGCACACACTAGACCAATCTTAATTGCTTTTGTTGTTGTTGTTGTTTAGCGTTCGGTTCCGTTCTACAGACGACCTTAAGCGGGGCAGAGAGTGGCTGCCGCTAAAGTTGGGGACTGGAGCAAACCACTTTTTGTTGCTATTATTACTGCTGTTGCTGCTACTGTTGTTGTTGCTGCTGCTGTTGCTGCTGTTGCTGTTGCTGTTAAGATCGCAACAATGTGGACCTGTTGCCGCATAGTTCAGAGTCTCCTTCTGCTCAATAACATATTTTCCCTGCCAAGCTTTTACAACCGGTTTGTTCTGCCTCTCTTTTTCTCGTGCTCTCCGTCTCTTTCTTTTGCCCCGCTCTCTCCCTCTCTTTCTCTCTCTCGCTCTTTCTCTCTCTCTCTCTCTTAGTTTGCTATTTTTGTGCCCGTCGACGAAAAATAAAATAATTATAATAATAAAACGCAAAAGAAATGATAAGATGCAAGCAACGCATTTTCATTATACACCGATTATATGGTCAAGTGCTTGGCTACGTAATTAACGAAAGTACGAGCATACCCCACATACATACACACACATGTATGTACCATATATGTGCAAGACTGTGTGTGTGTGCGTATACCCTAGAAAACAATTTGAACGAAAGTTCAGTTACCGCTGCGTTTCATAGACTCGGAACTGGAGAACCTGCTCGTTAGCCACAGGGAATTCAAGACGGAATTCAAGACTACGATTTGAAGATTTTAGTGGGCGGGGCAGATAGAGGTGGAGCTGTCGGCTGAGAGGGTGGGGGTGGGGGTGGGGGTTGGGGTCAGCTTGTATGAAAAGGTGACGTTTGGGGTCTCGTGTGTGACTGGTCTGACTTTGACTTTTGACTTTCGACTTTTGATTACGCCCGGATCGGTGGCTCATTTGCTGCATTTGTGCCCTATCAATTGCTACGTAATGAGAACAACAACAGCAACAAATAACAACAATAGCAACAACTACAGCAATTCTCTAACTGTCGCCAGCGATTGATAAGGGTCGAAAGAGACGAAACAGCTGAGCACAAATGTGTGTGTGTGTGTGTGTGTGTATGTGTATGTGTGTAGAAAGTACGAGAGATCGACAATCGTAATTAGCAAAGTAATACGTATAATATATATATATATATATACATACCTATATATTATATATATATAGGCTAGAAAGAAAAGAGAGTCTCTGTATGAAGCCACCTTTTAATCTGCTGTTATTGTTGTTGTTGTTTTTTTTTTTTGAGTCAGTTTGGTATGAGTCAGTTTTTAATCTAGTCGAAGGTATGTGAAGGAAATTACTTGATGATACACTGCGACAAATTGTCAAGAAATTATTACTGAATTGAACTGAAAGCCCACTAAGATACAAATAATGATTTATTTTTAAAATACAGCTGACTTTTGGATCTAAACAATTGGAACTATATATTTATTGCGTTGCCTTTACAAACTATCTAGAAAAAAATTGTGGTACAAGATAAAATTAGAGAGACAGACCGAGGGACAGGAAACGAAAGAAAGAGAGGGAGAGAGTGGGCAAAGAAATGAAATTCCAGAGAGAAAAAGCTTTGCTATATAGTCGTAACTTTGATTTCGAATCACTTCAAGTGCAAACCGGGAAAATCCCATTAAAGTTCCCTTTAAGTGTGTGTGTATGCGTGTGAAAAATTATCAGTGTAACGCTTCGATGAACTCTCAAAATTTTGCATGCGCCTTCAAATTGTGAACGAATTTGTATCAAAGAATGCTACGACAAATAATTCTTGACTTTCCATTCCCTTTTTTATTGTTCCATTTATTTTTGTTGTACATATGCATTTTATCACATTTTACTTTTAATTTATCATAGAGTTAGTTTCTATATATTTGATATAAAATATGCCTAAAATGGAAGTTTCTTTAAATTTCCATTGGGTGCGATCTGTGATTCAGGAACTTTTAAATCGCATAATTTACTCTGTACTGTAGATAAATAATTTTAATACTTATTTCTGGATAAGCCTTATTATTTTTTAAAAGCTGTGAAGTTTTGTATAATGTATACAAAAAACACATAATATTTTTGTCACTTAATACATTTATAAATATTTCATTAAGTCGCTTTAATCGATTTATTTACGAGTGTAAAATATATAAAATAAATTCGATTTGCTTAAAAAAAATTAACAATTAAAATTAAATTATATAGAGATTGTTGTTGTATCCCCAAAGAAGGAATTTAATTGCCTCTTTTTTTTAATCTTTCAACAACTTAACCAATTACATAAAATTGCTATACATTTTATGTAAAAAGGATTTCAAAATGTAATATTGCAAAAAGTCTGAGGGTTAAAAAGATAGAAGTAGTTTGATTAAAGTTTAAAGTTTGATAAAAAACTTTGCTTTTGACAGCTGATGACATTCGATCCACATTCCATCTACATATGTAAATTAAATATTCCGAACAATCGGCAAGAATGGAAGTTTGAAGAATATTAAAAAAAAAAAATCATTCTATCTAAATTATAATTATTAGTAAATCTTTCGTCATAGATCCATGGACTAATTAAATAACCCGCTTCGAACACTCCACTGAGATCTATGCTATAAATAAAATAAGTACATTCTAAATAAAAAAAGAAACAGAATAATAATAATAAGAGCATAAAAAAAGGATCTTAACTCGATGGACTCCAAATATAAACTGACAAATCGACTTTTCGAGAGTCTAAAGTCAAATTTTGTGAACAAAACTAAATAAATATGACAGGACTGTACAAATATCGATAAGAACTGTTAATAGACATATGCGATACATCAATAGTTTTGATTTTAGCCATATAACAGATCCACAAAATAGTGAATAATAATTTAGAAAACTGTACAAAATGTCAGCAAGCTATAATCGAGAGCTTATTATTTTGTTATATAATGAAATCGATAAGAGTTGAAGTAGAGCTTTGCAATGAATCGATTGTTTTTATGTTTAAAATAAAAAAAAAAAAAAAAATTTTTTAAATAAAACACAAATGCAAAATAAGTTTTAAAGAAAAGTCGCACATAAATATTATTTTTAAAATAATTTTAATTAAAGTATTTTAATATATGCCTAACATGAGGATTTATCATAAACGCATTGAATCGAATTTGATTTCAATTGGCAAAAACTGAAGCTAAAGCAAATTTGCATTTGCTTAGTTGAGTGGCTTTTTAGTCAAGTTTTGTTGCCTTAATCAAATAAGGGCCAGCAACTAAATGCGCATGTATTAGAGCAACTATATATGTGTATGTGTGTCTGTGTGTGTGTGTAAGTGTGCTTAATAAGCGAAAGTGTCAGTTGGCTTTTGGCTTCAACTTAATTTTGTCGCATAAATTGATTTAAAAACTTGTGCCCCCGAAAACTTGTGCTTTTGGACCTTTTCACACTGCATTAGCAAGTGGACAACTTTTGGCCAAATACATTTACATACATTCTCATACAACTCACACACATTGCGTAATATAATTAAGCTTGAAGTTCACGAAAAGCAAAAGCATAAAATTTTCAAAAATCAAAAATCAGAAGCAAAATTTCTCTATTGGTTGTCCAAACGAATCGTTGAAGAAAGGCGAGCAAGAAATTATTTAATATGAGTTTTAATCAGATTTGCAAAGGGATATGTGAATGTGTGTATGTGTGTGGAACAAAGTGGCTGTTGAAAAATCTGAAGCTCAATTTGCTTTACGCAGATTCATCTTGAGGTCGAAAGCAACATTTAACAGTGTGTGTGTATGTATGTGTGTATATGCTTGTGTTTATTTATTTTTAATAAAGCAGAGACAATCATTTTTATCCCCACGCAAGCTCTTTTCTCTGACAGTTGAACAGTTTGCAACACTAAACCTAAAATTTCATACATTTTATATGCAGTCAAAGCTTTTACACACACACAAATGCACATACACACTCAGTTGCTTGCAACTAGCTGAGTCTTATTGTAAGTCAAAAATTTAGTCGCATGGCTTAAGGCCAACAAAATTTTTGATTATATTTTCCAAAAATAATTTTACTATTTAATAATTAAAAACAAGGGGCATACTGGCTTTTGTGCAAACGCATGTGACAGACTAAGAGCTATAGACCTAAATCTTTTACAGGGTATCTTCTTGTCGAGCACATCTTATTTGACAAACAGAAGTAATTATTAATTCATTTCGTTACTTTTCAACAGTTAAAAGCAGTGGCAACAACAACAAGACACTGTCAACGGGTGTGCTCGACTATTAGATACCTTGTACCAATTGCCTTATGATAAATCTTCATTTACGAACTGCTTTATATTTAAAAATCTATATAGCTTGTCACAATCCTCATCACAAAACTAATATACCTCATTTGATAATATTGTACTACCTACAATCTCGCTCTTTAGCTCTTCCACTGTTTTAGTAACTCTATCTTTTTTGCTTTCTGTCTCTGTCTCTCTCACTCTTTTATCTTTGAATCAGTGTGCATCGAGTTGACCAGTGTCTGAGCTCGTAAAACTCTTTCAAACACATTCATATTTACTTACATGCACACATACATGCGCGTACATATGTATATATGTATATTGAATACGGTTACACAGATACCGTTATGCAGATACAAATACAGCAATAGCCATTGAAATTGATAACAAATTTTTAATTACGCCGCCGGCTTTACATTTGGCTTTTTGTACTCTCTTTCCGAACAGAGCATATTAGCTTCAGGCTTCCAAAGTCGTTAATATGTAATATCATTGTATAATCGTGTATAACAATTGAATATAAAGTTTATATATATACAATATAAATCTAATTCGAAATCCAATTCGATATCTGGACAGAGAATTACGCTGTCGTTTATGTGATTTTGTTTTAAAGTATATTCGTGTCTATCAGTCGGATATAAAGGCTATATATGTATATCCAATATAACTTGAAAAATTTAAAATAAAATTATAAACCCAAAGGGATAACTGGAACAGAGTATTAGAGAGTCGTTTGCGTGATTTGTATATATATGTATATATGTATTCCAGTTTGATTGCGTCCGTTCTTGCTTGCTTTTCTACGTTAGTTATATTTTTTATCTTTTTCTGCCCCCGCAGCATTGAAAAGTTGTTCTCTATTATTAAAGCCGCCACAAATGACACACATTTAGATACATACATATATTTTACTCTATATATTTATATATATGTAATAGCTATTAGTTTCCAATCGGGGTGCGATAATAAGAACTGTTTACATTTTGTTTATCCATTCGATTTGGTTGCCAACAATTAATTAAACAAAATAATAAAACTTGCTGCCACAATGTTGCAAGCAAATTTATATTTGCAACAACGCAAATTAAGCTGCGAAAAAGTAAAATTTTTTTTTTTTTTTCAGCATGCAAAACGAGCTGCAAATAAAATGTAATTTTAATGTTGAAGGTAAGCTTTAAAAATATTTATTATAAAATAATTTAAACAACATTTTTAGGAATTTAAGGAAAAAAAAATGTTTGAAAAATTTCTTATTCACAGAAAATATTATTATCAACTCGAAACATCAATCTCTGATTCCTGCATGAAATTTGTATGTAAGAGTTTAGTTTATATTAAATGCAATTTTTTACTTAAATTAAGTAACAAATTCTTCATTTGATTCTAATTCATTATTCTGAGATTTTACAAAATGACAGTCAAAATACTTAAAAGCGATTACCAAAAGATACCCTGGAAAACTAAACAAATAACGAAGCCATCAATTTATTTGACAATAGTCAAATGTAACGAAGGCTAAAGGGTATCATGTGTTTAATGCTACTCTGTTGACATTAAATTTAATTACATTTTATAGATTATGAAAATATTAAAAAAAGAAAGAGAAAATGCTGCAATAAATTATGTTTGTACTATAATTAATAAGTCAATTGATTTTTGTTTCTTTTTTTAATTATTTAATTTGTTAATATGATTTAGCAATTATATTTTTGTTCAATTTTTATTTCTTTCTGTCTTTCTAAGTTGGAATATTCATTCGAATTTTTAATGTAAATAATTATATTTTTCAAACTGCATAATAAGCAAATATATTCATCAGAATTTTGTCTAAAGTTTTATAAGTCAAGTAAGCAAACTTTTTTTTATTTTTACGAATATTTTAATATTTCATTTTTTCGATTATTTGCATCTCATCTCTCACTGTCAGCGACTCAGCTTAAGATATATATTATATTTATATATGTATGTATATGTGTAAATATGTATATTTGAATATGGTTCTATATTCAAAACTAAGTAAGGCATTGATCAATGGGTGTATCAAGTCGCATTAGTCGAGCAAAGCTCTTTCCCAGATGTCAGCGAATGCAGATAACAATATTTGTTGTTGTGTTTGTTGTTATTATTATTATTGTTTATATTTACTAGATACAAACAACGCATTTAAGCATCAGGTTTTCACAATTTAATTAATTACAAACATTTTCTGAACACCTCAACGAAACTCATTTAAGTTTTCTATATCTTGTTGTTCAATTCTAGATGGGCAAGTGTTACAGCACTTTAAAGATAAGATTTGTTTTTGACTTTTTGATTATATTACTACGAGTTTATATATCTCTTTGATATGGTTTTTACAGCTATGCAGGCAAGTTATGCAGCTCTTAATTGAGTTAAAAGCAAATTGAGATATGTTGCACAATAATAATTGTAAAAAAAATGTTGCCACACAAAAAAATCTGAAGCTGAGTTTTTCATATTTCTGCTTTTATTATTTTAGTCTTAAATACTTTGTCCTATTTAGTTTAGCTTTGATCCATTTAGTCTCCATTTTGAGTTTGCGACATTTAATTGAGTTTTTTTTTTTTTTTTTCGTTTGGTTTATTTTTTGTCAAAGAATTTGTCATGCGCTGCATTTTTCTCATTGGTCGCGTTTTGTTTTCAGTTTTAACTTTTGTTTTCGCATTTGTTTGTATACCCTGCATTCCTTGCAATTGGATAGATGAGTATATGCTAGCTACGAGTGATAAATAGAGATAAATGTCGAAAAATATTGGAAAAATTTAATTTGTTTAACACAACTTTATTGCGGTGTATCTTCAAGTCGAGCACTGATTATACAATTTTATGTACTCTAGCTTGATGTACTTATCTTTTTAATGTGGATATTTTTTTAATATCGATAAATGTAGATTTTTTATTTGGTTTTTTTTTTAACGTAATTCGAAGACTTTGAAAGCTGCAGAACCAAAATTGTGAGGCATCATGAAATATGCATGGGTATCGTGTAGTCGGGCCCGCTCAAATAGGGGCTACTTTTTTTTGCGATTAATCATTTGTCATTGCATTGCGCTAAAGTTGTTCTGTAGTTGGCTGTCACTCCCCCTTCGCCCACTCGCTCTTCTCCCTATTTAGCTGTGTGGCTGTCTAACTATGTTTCTGTCTGTCGCTATATCTGTCGGTATGTCGGTATGTCTGTCCGTCTGTCCGTCTGTCTGTTGCATTGTTGTCAACCATTCGGTGGTGCGTCGTGTGTTCATTGACGTCACAAGCAAACCCACCTAACCGAACCACCCAGTCAATGTATGTGCATGTTGCACGCAAACACAAAATACTCAAACACTAACTGGTTGCCACATTGCTCCCGTGCAATGCTCCCCCACCCCCTCTTCATCCTCACTGCCCCCCTTTGCATTTGGCGAGCTTTGGTGAGCTCTCAAGTAAGCAGGTCAGGCCGCAGTTCGCTGAGTGCGCTTGGCGAGCGGTTCTTGCGGTTGTCCTAGACCCCGGTACCCGCCGATTCCATCAAGCCACGCCCCCAAACGCCTTCCACCGCCGCCCCGGGTCGCCCCCAAGTGAAGGCACAACAAGAAGTGTTGCAGAAGAGAAACAACAACATTTGGTCGGCTCTTGCGGTAAAGTTGCAAGTTGTTCTGGCAGTCTCTTTCGTTCCGTTTCGAGTTCCAAGTTCCCAGACCGCCGAGGTCCACCCCCTCGCCTCCCAATTCATTTTCACGCTGGGTCGATCCACAAGCTGAAAAATAATTTTTTTGGTCCGTTCAAATTGAAATTGATTTTTATGAGTGCAACCGCAAGGTGACTGTACTTTTTCTACTGTCATGGCTAGCTGGCTGTTCCATTCCGTCGTCCCGCTGCTCATTTCATCGCAAGGATGCAGCACTTCAATTTTCTTCTTTTCATTTTCTGCTTACAACACAAAAATCAATTTCAATTAACCAAATATGCAAATGAGCCAAACAGAGCCCAGCCACAGAGCTTTAAATTAATATGTATGGATATGTATGTATATCGATCCAGGCAACATATATATATATATCGTACCATTTCCTCGCGTTCCGGCCAGGTTTATTGATATTTAAGGAACTTCCTTTTGTTGATTTTTGTCGGCGGGGTTAAACAAATTTACAAAATGTCAGTCAGTCATTCAGTTAGTTAGTCGTTCAGTCAGTCAGTCAGTCAGTCAGTCAGTGGGTCAGTCCGCGGTTCAATCAGCTATTCAGTCGAGACAGCTGATGGCTTAGTCGACGGCTGATGTTAAAGTCACGTTTTGCATTTGGGCCTTGATTTTGTTGACGCTTGTCTTGATGCCCTGTAAAGTGGTTCCATTAAAGCAAACAAATTTTTTCAGCAAAGACTTCTTTTGGGAAATACTTCAAAAGTTTTTTAATTAAACATAAAACACCTTAAAATGAAAGAAAGTGTGTGTAAACATGAAACATTTGGAAACGAATCACGAAATCCTTGTAAATGAAACATGAAACTCTAATGATACACTTGAAAATGAAACATTTCAAAAGTTAGGTTTCACAAACGAAACTCTATTAATAATTTTCAAAAGAAAGTAAGCTTATCACAGAATGGCGAATCAGTCGTCCCTACATAATTATATAAATATAACAGGGTATTTGGCCATCTTCCAACTCATCTTTTGGCTTTGTTTGTGCCCCCATTTTGTTTGTTAATCTTTGTTGTGCTTTTGGCCATTTGGACGTGCCACAAAGAATATGAAAATCGCTTGAAAATATATTATTTAATATGTTGACAACTTTTTCTCTCTCTTTCTCTCGTTCTACCTTTGCAATTGGCCTCTCTTTTGCACCTTTGTTTGTCGATCTGAACTTCAATGAAATTCATACCTGCATTTGTTGTTGTTAATTTCGATTGACAAATACTTTGTTGCGGGTACTTAAAGGAGACATGCAGCTGCTGAGCCGCATACCACATGCTACATGCCGCATGCCGCATGCCACACGACATTTCAATTACGGCTTTTTGCATGCTTTTGATTGTGAATGGAAAACCTCAGCCTGCAAAACACACACAAACAACAGGGTTAACAATGTAAGACTCTCTCTCTAAGTGTGTGTGTATGTGGGTGAAGGCGGGGGCGTGGCTATCTGTTGTCTTATAATCAATAAGTCAGCATCAGCATTGAGAGAGATGAAGTTAGAGAGTGAAAAGTGGGGAACCGGCAAAGCAAACAGAGCAAGAAACAAGTAAGAAAACTGTAGTCAAGTGTGATCGACTAGGAGATACCCTGAACAGCGGGCAGATTATAAAATGTTGTTTACTTCTCTTGGAATGGAAGCGAGGAAGCAAAATCCCAAAGATGTCCAAAATGTTTGTATATAAAGTAAGATTAATGATTCTAGCTGTTCAGATATATAACTAAAAGAACAAAACGTGTTATCGATAACAAGCAAACGGAGAGCGTTATCGAATTGATTTGCGCATGCTATGGGAAAACCTACATATAAAATTTGAAGTCTGTAACTTTTTTAGATGTTGAGATCGACGTGCTCATACATACATACAGGCAGGGCCATATCGACTCGGCTGTTGATGTTGATCAATATATCAATCAATATACTTTATTGGTATGGCCACGCCTACATCTGTCTGTTACGAAACATTATACCCTGTTTACCCATTTTTAATGGGCTCAGGGTACAAAAAAATCCCAAAAACTGAACTTGCTTTGCTTTGACTTTTGTTTGCTTAGCTCTGAGTGAGTGTGTGGTATGTATGTGGTATGTGTGTGGTGTGTGTTTGATGTGTGTATGGATGGTGTGTGTATGTAGTGTGTATGTAGTGTGTTTCTCTTTCAATTCATTTTCACCGACAACCCAAATCAGTGCTGCACAAAATAAGACAATGCAAGAGTACAAAATGCATTTCTGTCTGGCCCTCAAATATCGAATGCACATTTGGCACACTCCTCGTAAAATTGGGCTCCTTTCTTTTTTGCTTTGTCCTTTCTAACTGGCTGTCTGGGTTAATATCAAACAATTTCTTGGCCAGCAGCATTCCTTTGTTGGGGTCCAACCTAATTGGCTCTGTCCGTTTTGGGCTATGATTCGATTTTGGTTATTCGCTTGAATTTTAAAACTCATCCAATGAATCGCATGAACTAGATATTTTAATTAAAAGCTTTGACAACATTCAACTTTTACAAAGTAAATACACAAAGCATATAATAATTGGTCAATTTATTTACCATTTTGTAGTATTTCAACTTTTGTAGAATTTTGACTTGGATCAAATAACCGTTTTCCCACCCATTTGTCGTTTATTTGAATTGAATGAAATGAAGTGTGGGAGATTTGCATTTTCATTTGTATTCTATTTCTTCATTTTAATTATCCACACGGCTACTTGCTTTTACTATATTATGAAAAGGTTAAGGTAAATATTTACATTTGAAAATCAAAGATGTCAAAGAATATTTTGCGCTGCAATTGGCATTGAAATGCTGCTCGTTAAATATTACAGAGGGAACTATTTAATGTTGGAATGATATGGAAATAACAAAAAAAAAAACAGTGATAGTGGGTTTGAAATTGAAATATTGTTCGTTAAACATTTCAAAGTGAACTATTTAATATCGGAATGAAAACGAACTTACATTTATTTGTTTGCAATTTGAATAAAGTATTTTTTAAAGAAAACATAAGATTTGCGTCTACTTTAAGCTTTAACCTGACTGCAAACTGAATATATCTAGAAATAAAGATTACGTTAAGTTAAGAAATTTCTTTTGTCCTTTTTGAATTGTTGTTAAATGTTATCGTACCTTCACCGGTAGTAAGGAATTACTTTAGATGGATTTATATTTGTTTGAACAACATGTTCTATACTTTTTGTGTTGCATATATATGTTCCTGAGCAGCCTAAAGAATACAAAGATTGTTTCCTCTTTCTAGTTTTCTTACAAATTATTTCCAACTTTTGCCATTTGTTTTTTTCTTTTGTATTTTATGCTGGGTTGAAAGTTCATTGCATTCTGCCAAAGTAACGGAAGGAGAGATAGAGATAGAGAGTTGAAGAGGACGAGTGGAAGAGAGGAAAACATATGTATATGGCTGCTGGACTAGCCCTTAGGATTGGTCTTTGGGCTGTTCGGGTCTTTTAGGCATGCATTATTCAACGGGCAACACGCTTGGCCTTCTCTTTAGTAGCTCTTTAAAGGCCAAAACGTATGGGCTGGCACTTTCATTTCCATGCCTAAATGCTTTCCCTTTTACACACACACACACGCACATACAGCTAGAACACCTATGTATATAGATGTGTCTGTGTGTATTTGTGTTCAGTCTCTTAAGAACCCTAGAGCCCATCCCTGGCATTCGTTTCCTTTCAAACACTCTAACGTAATGCATTTTTAAAATTTGCATGTGCTTCAATGGCAACAATGGCAACTGCCGGTGCTTAACTAGTTAGTTAGTGCCCAGGTGGGGGCAGGTAGGGTACAGGTAAGGTAGTTGCCGTAGTTGTGGTGCAGGTGCTGCTGCTGGTGCTGCTGGTGGTGCTGCTGGTGGGTCAGCTGGGCGCTTCGTTTTTCGTTTGCACAGACAGCCACAAAACACGCGAATTGACTTCATCAAACGCTCGCCAAGCGACACTCAATTGCTACGTAGCACTGTCGCACAGTGGTACAAGTTGTCACTTTCAGTAATTTAAATATCCGGAATATATATTTATATAGATCTAAATGTACTATAATTGCGGAAGCACAAATGAAAGTGAGACCCCAGTGAATCATTCGTCGCAAATAAATCGCGAATGTTAAAGCAGTTTTTATTTTAAAGCAGATATTTTATGTATCAGTTTCCTATCGATAACTGTTATCGATAAATCAAATTTGTAGCTTTATTATTTATGTAAAAGTTTATAGAGTATTATTATTACAGAAATCTCTCGATATAAGCTACAATAATATTTGGTTTTTCTAAAATCAAAAATGTTGATTTTAAATTATTTTTTCTACAATATTTATCAGAAGTTACCGTTATATTTAGTATTAAACTATTATAGTTTTGATTAAGAAATATTTGAAGTACACTGCGAAATTTTGTTTTGTTCATATAAATCGATAAATTTTTATATCTACCTTTAGACTTAACAAGAAGAACAATAAGAAGCGTAGAAATTAAGAAATATTGATATTTAAGAAATATGTATATGGCAATTTTTAAGCCTGACAGCTGTGCATTACCGATTCGAATGCTTTTTATAGGGTATAATTTGCAAGCACTTTCGGCTTTGGGGTTTTTCTGTTAGTCTTTTTATAGTATGTGTGCAAGTAATTGCGAATGTATGTATTGCATTTGTGTTACGGCCACAACAACAACAATTACAACAACAACAATTACAATAACAACAATTACAACAACAACAATCACAACAACTGGAAAAAACATCGCAATTTGACTTTAACGCTGTTGCATTTTTACTAGGTCAAAAGCAACGTCACCATCGCCGAATGAGAAAGAGAGAAATATCGAGAGAGAGAGAGAGAGAGAGAGAGAGAGAAAGGGAAGGACAGAGAGAGAGAGAAAAAGTGCTAGAGAGTGAGAGGGATAGAGTTAAGGTATATGTGTGTGTGTGTGTGTGCGGTGTCAAACATAAATATGGCGTAAAGGTGAAACTGTTGCTGGCTGCCGCAGCTGCTACTGCTTCTTCTTCTTCTTGCTCGGCTGCAAGGCATAAATCGGTGCTTGTTTGTCTCTGTGCGTGTGTGTGTGTGTGTATGTGTGTGTGTGTGTATGTGTGTGTGGCAGTATTGCGCGCTAAATTTCACACAAGCATATAGACACACACACACACACTCACGCGCACACACTGCAAAAGAGAGCTGGACGCGGCCAAATAGCAAACCATTTCTAATTGGAGGTCGTCCTGGTTGTTGTCTTTGCTGCCAACTTCTTGTTATTGTTGTTGTTGTTGTTGGTTGCAGCTTATGTTGCGAATGGCTCAGAGCAAGTAGCGCAATCATTTTTCCTATAATATTTGCCGGGCTAGCACGAAGGACACTGCAAAAAACAACAGGGGAAGTCTTTTTAGCTGCTTGTAAACGTTTTGCTAATTGCAAAGTGAGCAAAAGGCCATCAAGAAGCCAGTGAAACGTTTAAGAATGCGATAGGTAAGTAAATTGGATCTAAACGTTGATATAGTAAAGAAATTAAATAAGAGATTACAAAGTAAGATATACATGGAGAAGAAGAGTGAGAGCTAGAGAAAACGAATGATGAAGAGCATACATAAAGAAGAATTAATAAGTTATTCTCTTAAGATAGGGAAATTCATATTTATAGGGAGAATTCAAAAACGATAGAGATTAAAAATACAAATAAAAGAGGAAGATATTGTCAATTAAAAGGAGTATGTGAGCTGTCGTGCTTTTGCGAGTTTTGGAAACTTTTACCTTTTTATGGCTTGAATTTTTCTTAAGAAATTCAAACGAACTTCTTACAAGCTGAAGGGAATGCATAAAGTCTATATTAAAATACCGAAGTCCTTTAAATTTGATTGCATGGGGTTTACCTCTTGCCATAATAAATAATTTGCTTTGCTTTTGCTTTAATTAAGACGATGAAAGGGTAGTTGTATATATATGTAGCTATAGCTATATAGCTAACTATGCTATCTTAAATTGCTTTTACACGGTATTTCTGCTCTATAAGTACTTTCTATATAATGAATATGTCGCTCATTTTCTCGCTGACACTAAACTTTTTTTACAGGGTGCCTGTGTAGTCGTGGCTGCATAGCAATGCAAACGTGGCTTGTGCTTTCGATTAAAGTTTGGTCGCGAACTCTTTTCATTGGCTGATTGTCCGCAGCTCCTTTGTCTTTTATCCGCTTAAAAGTGAAGCGGAAAGGGAGTGGGAGAGGGGAACGGGGATGACAGGTGAAAAGGTGGAAGGGGAGGGGCGGGAGCGTTCGTTGAGGTGGAGGGGCAGCTGTTGTCGACAGGCTTCTGGCTTTGGCACGTGCGACAGTCCGCAAATGCCACAAGTGATCGACAATTTGTGGCACGAATCTATTTACGCTGTTGCCAAGCAACTTATTTGCAACTAAGTGCGGCAACTAAGTGCACCTGTCTATGCCCTCTCTGAAGAGAGTTTCTTAACTTGCTCACGAAATATATTGCGCATAGTAGGAAATGCTTCCAACATTATATTATACAAATATATATATATATATATACATGTATATTCGTCTATATATAACGTATTTCTTAATAGATCATATCGCTAAAGAAAACTGAAGTATTTTCCTATTTTCATAGCCAGATTTTTAATTAGGCTAATTAGGTTATTATGATTTTGTACAAATCTGAGTCACTGAGAGGAAATAGAGAGTATATATATTCCCGATCAAAGTCAGATGTCGCCGAAAGCGTCGATCTCATTTACCACAAAAGTGACTAACTTGACATTTCAGATATGTACTTGTTAGTATGTATTTATGTACTATTATATAGAATTTAAGTAATTTCTCCTATACTAAACGAACAAAATTAAAGATTCGTCAGAGTTTCTGAAATATAATATCCCAGAGTAAAACAATAAAGATTATTAGGGAACAAATTGTAATGTAAAGGGTATCTAATAGTAAGGCTCTTTGTAGCATAATTTTTTGTTAGCATTTTTGACGCTCTTTAGTTTGTTTTATTTTGTGGCGTCGCGTTTCAATTAAATCGCGAATGCACTCATGTAAAATTCAATAATTTCCGCCTACTAATTCAATTAAATTTCCATTTAAGTTGGAGGCTGTTGCATGAACAACAAAGAATGCGGAAAAAAGGGGCTGGAGGGGGAAGGGCGTGGTACTTGAAGTGGTTTATCCCGCAGCACTTTTTCTGTGGGTGGATGGAAAGAGAGAAAGGGAAAAGAAGAGAGAGAGAGAGAAAGAGAGAGACAGAGAGAGAGAGAGAGAGAAGGAGAGAGAGAAAAAGAGAGAGAGAGAGACAGAGAGAGAGAGAGAGATAGAGAAAAAGAGAGAGACAGTGGGCGTTGTGAATAGCAGATTGCCTGCAGCTTGGGGTTTTGCTCAAAGGAATCTCTGTTGGACTCTCAGTCAAGTCTAAAAGTTCTCTCGGCCTCAACTGCAGCCGAGAAAAGAAAATCTGAAATTAATATATAAAGAAAAGTTCGCTTTTAAGCCCACACAGCAATAGGTTGTCAGAAGCTTAAGTCCAAAGGTCGCCACTAGCCTGCAGTTAGACTCTACGAATCGAAAGCGATTGCTTGACTAGCGATACTCTGTAAACAGCATCAAGAGTCGTTCAGACATTGAGAATAGTTTTCTTATATATCAGAATAAATAAAAATAAATATATGCTACTCTATTTAAAAAGATTAAATTATGATTAATCTGTTTTAAGTATTTCTTTTATTAATTTTATAGATCTATCGATTGAAAATTTATCGAACAGCAGACAAAACCAATCAAATTGTACTTCATTAGCCTTGTTCCGTCTTTGCCCTTTGAGAGAGCTTTCTCTCACTGTTTTTGATTAGAAATTCTCTTTCTTTCTTTGATCTTCTTTATCCTTGCAGTTTTACAAACAAGTTTCTCTCTCTTTTTCATTTTGCTCCTTTTATATCTCCCCTTTATCTCCTCTCTTTTTCTTTATTATCTTTTCTTCTCTTTTTGCTATATATGCCTCTTCTCTATATCTCTCTTATCTCTCTCTCTCTCTCTCTCTCTCTCTCTCTCTCTCTCTCTCTCTCTCTCTCGCTCTCGCTCTCGCTCTCGATCTATCTTTCTCTACCCTTAGTTCATTGATCTCTTTTATCTGTTTCAGACACTGGCACCCAACTATTATACCCTGTCCTAGGCCTTTTTAATCCGTACAGGGTGTACAAAAAGCAGTAATCTGAACTTATTTCTCTGCATATTGCCTTTACCTACAATAAGATTTGTAAACATGGAATGTTTGCGCTTAATTTGAAAAATGCAACTGACACTCCCCCCACTGCTTCCTCTTCCCCTCCTTCCTCCCCCACAACCCCCCGTGCAAACACAGCGGACGAAGGTCAACAAGTTAATATCTGAAATTCCTCAGTCTTGAGTTTCAATTGAGCTGAAAGAAATTAATATGAATGAAAGAACACGCAGAAAGTTTGATTGAATTTTGTGTTTGTCTGTATTTAATGTTTATTTTTCGTTTCCGATTGTTTTTTAAATGTTTGGTTCAATGCGTTTCAAATAGATTTACAATATGTAACTCTGGGTGCAACCAATACGCGAATACTTTTAAGCCAAAAATGCGTTTCAATTGGGGCGTGGGAAAAGGTCAAGGCTAATAGTGAAGATATCTATATATACACACACATATATTATATCATATTTATCTTCATATACATATATATATATATATATATATATTGATATATATATATACATGTATATATATATATATATATAGGGCTATGTGTGCTTGTTAAACTTGTGATTGAAATGAGTGCTAGATACGACGTCGCTATAGACAGGTTCTTTATGTCGACGATTTGTCATATATGTATTGTAATCGACACGAGAATTGGCATCGCTATCGCTGTGTAGCCAATGGACAAATCGTTGCATTTGATTCAAAAATGCCACCTTGCCCTTATCGATGTGATCGACTTCATACCAACGGACAATCGCATTTCTAGTTGCATACTGGCACGATAAATGTAGCAGACAGAGGACTTGAATACTGAATGATGATCATAACACCATTCCTGTAAACGCATTAATAATGCAATTTGTGCGCTATCAGTGCTACACAGTGCATTCAATAGTGTTGCATAGATTTCCATTTTACGTATTGTTTGCTCTGGCGTTAAATTTGCATAACTATTCGAATTCATATTCCAATTGCCATTATTGATTGTCTGCCAAACAATGCCAATCACCTCCGAATCGGACATATGTTGTTCGCGTTGAAATTTTCTTACATTTTGTACGATTTCCACGTGCGGCAACTTTTCATGAAAATCATCGAGCAATCGCTGTTGCAATTGTTTACGCAATTCTTGTCCGGTGCGTTCCTCATGCAATTCGATTACCTCATTTAAATCATTTTCCTGATACACTTGCTGAAAATATAAATCACTACGCAGCATTGGCGGCATAAAGCTAATGATTTTTCCATCTAAGCCCGATTTCTTTAACATTTGCAACATAACCATTTGAGCCGCTTGTTCATTTTCAAGCGCCGCACAGCACAAGCATAAATTCCATTGCCAGGCCATCATCAATGTTCACCTGATGCTTACCGACGGCCAATAGAATGCGTGGATTCACCTGTCCATCGATTAGATATAAGGTGGTTAGCAATGCGAGTCTTCGCCTCGCTTCCAAATCAAAATTTGCAATCAATGTCAAAAGTCGCTGCAGATGCGACTCAAAAATCGCATCCAAGTGTTTATAGCGACGTCTCAAACGCTTCACCAATTGCTCATAAATACGAAGTGCATTAATATCATCGTGACATTTGAACACACAATACATTGTCCTTAATTTTAGATCACCGCGATTCGACATTTTACCATCGCTCGTTAGCAGTCCGCCTGTATATAGTATATCAAATAGCTGTTCGCTAAAACGTTGATTATCGGGCTTCGATACAATTTGATCGATTGCTTTCCATGTCGCTTCCAGCTTCGATTTGGTTCGATCGAGTGCTTGAACCAAATCATTTCGATAATTATAGCATTCGGTATCCTTTTCCTTTTTGGTTCTATTCGATTTCATGCGAAAACAGGGTAGCAAATATTTTGATGCCATTTCTTCTTGAACCCTTTCCTCACTCTCTCTTTCTCTCTCTATTTCTTTTACTCGGTTATTTTTTTTTTCTTTTTTATTATTATTTTTATTTACTCTGCCTCTGTTGGTTGTCGTTCTGTTTCTTGTTTGTTTGAGTTTTTTGTTTTATATCTGGTTCTTAAATTAGTTTTATTTAAAAATTAAATGATGGTTTTTCCAACTTGCCCTTGATTTATTTTCATATAAAATTTGGCGGGTGATTTTCTGATGTTTTATCTATTTTGGTTTATTGGTTTAATTGGGGTGGGGATAGGGAGGTTGGAAGGTCGGAGGGTTGGACGGCAGGACGCTAGAACCGAAATATTTGTGTAGGCTTTTACACAATACTTTTTTTTACGATTTTTTTCTTACTTTAATTTGAAATAACACACAACTAAAACAATTTTAAAACTCTACAGTTAATAATTTTATCTGGCCTGCTTGTGAAGCTATTATATTTCAATGTCTTTTACTTGCGAGCACAAAATACAAATCCTGTGAAATATATTGCTTTTTCGCTGCTAAACAGTACCGACTGTAAAGTAATAAGTTTTCACGTACTTATATTTTGGGCTGTGTGTGGGTCGTCAATCATCGATCAGTCAATCAGTTGGTCTATCTGGTAGTCAGTCATTTAGCTCACATTGTTTTAAACAGCATTGACTGTAAATAAGTTCCTGTTCTTGATTAATCGTCGTTAATCAGTTGGTCAATCAATCAGTCAATCAATCAATCGGAACCTTTGTACAGCATTGAATGTTAGAAAATTGTTGAGCTGCGTCTTAGATTGTGTGCTCGTACATCAATCAGTGGAGGAATCGATCTGTCAATCAGTCGATCAATTAATCATTCAATTATGACAAATAAAGCTCCTAAATAATTTAGTTTTCAAATTGTATTGTCTTAGTGCTCTTTAAAAAAATGATTTTAGTTTATTGACTATCAAGCAGAACATATGTATATGTACGTACATTTATATACTCTTATCTTTATAATCACTAAATTGGGATAGCTTGAAGAACATTCTATATAAAACGTTTGCGGTGTTAACGATTTTATTTATTGGCGTAATGAAAAGCAACGCTTCAATTCCCATTCCTATTGATAAATTTGCAACTCGGGATGTTGTTTGCTTAGGTGAGGAGTTGCTTTCATATTTCATTTGTCATCTCATGCATAGCATAGTGTATACGAGTGTGTCTTCATGTATATATGTATGTGTGTTTCTGTGTGCTTTTTGATGTGTTTGTGTGTGCTGTAAAGTAGACATGATGAAATGGCCGCTTAGGCGCTGTCAGCAGCGCAAATGCAAATATCAAACACACATCCGAGCCACTTCATATGCTTGAAAGATTGTCTAGCATGTCTCTCTCACTCTCAATCTATCTCTGTCTCGCTCTTATTGCGTAAGTGCGAGAGACAAGAATGTTGTCATGTATATGTCTTTATTCCCTATCCCAGTTTCTCCTCTTGCCAAACGTTTGCATCCGATGTCAGCTTTAGTCAGCGCAAAGCTGGATACCCTTAAGGCATCCATCTAACCAACCCCCAACACCCCCTAACTAACCTACCCCTAGATATTGCCACGTTGATATCAATCAGATGTAAATAGCTGCGAATGGACAGCTTTTAGCTGTAGATAGAGACCAAAACAGAGACAGGGACAGACAGAGAAAAACAGAGAAAGAGTGAGAGAGAGAAAGAGAGAGAGAAAGAGAGAGAGAGAAGAGAGGGAGCAGAGGGAGAGAAGTGAATGCGAATTCCTTTTGCATATTGAGTAAGCGATTTATGTTAAATCAACATCGAGGCAATTGACCGACTAATTGAGCTATATGCGATTACGTGGCATCTGAAATTGATTTCCTCTCTTAATGCAATTTGATTTATCAGCTTATATTGTTTAACTTGTGCGCAAATTTGAATTTTATTGATATTACGATTTCGTGGGGTGTCTTCACAATTGCAATAGTAACTCTTGTCACTTATCAACACTGTAACTAACACATTCTAATTGTTGCCTGCAGGGAAACTTTTGATTGTAAAAGCTGATATTTAGTTTTAACCAAAAGTAATTAAATATTTGACAACATTGTTAGGCAAACTGTAACTCTGTGCGCTGCAACTAACATTTGACAACAATGTGCACTGTATACATAAATGTTGCATAAAGAAAAGATTTCGATGTTAAAGATTGATTTTGAAACGTTGAATAACGTATTATAACGACTATAATACTGTTGGTAAACAACACTTCAAACAAAACACACTAATTGTTCTCTAAATAAAAGACATCGAATTTTTAGGCAGACATTATCTACATTAAGTCAAAGTATTAACCAACACTAACAAGATAATATTATTTTATTATGCATTTTTAAACATTGCAATTGTTTCATAAGCCTGAAATAATAAGCATTCTGTTTATATTCACTGACCATGTTGATAAACCTACAAACAAATATAAAAGAATGCCATTTAAAGCTGCTACTCAACACTGTTGTGCTCAACGAACACTTAAACAACACTGATTGCTTGTTACTTGCAGCTTGTTTGATTGATTTGACGTTCTCATTGCCTAACTCAACTTTAATTATTGTTTACAAATTCCTTTATAGTATATATTTTGATTAAATATGTTATTATATCATTACGTTTTGATTTGTTTCCATTTGATTGATTCAACAAATTCCCCTTAAAGATAACACGCACACATTTTTTTTTGTATTAATATTATTATTTGCTCTGTTCTTAGTGGAGTGTGCCTTAGTTTCGAGTTGATTGCATTTTTGATAAGCGTTTGCTTTTGCTGTTAATGTTAATGTGCCTGTCAAACTTTGACAGCTGAAGCTTCTGACACTGAGAAACGCCGCAGCTTCAATTTTTTTTTTTTTTTTTTTTTTTTTTCACATTTTTAACACACAGATTGTATTTCGTTGGCCTTGTGAGTGATGTAAAAGGCCATCAGTCAGGTGTAACTTAGCTTGTTCTCGAGCTTATTTGTGCTTTTCTCCCCTTTTTTTGACTTCGTTTAACAACACTCATTAGATTTCTCATTTTACAGTTTGATTAGCAATTACTGAATATATCGAGTTATAGGCATCGATTACTCAAGAAGTGTTGTAAACCCTTCATTTTTTTGAATTCGCTTGAAGTGTCTTAAAGGACTCTTTATCTACACTTTAAATAGATAGACAGTCTTATTCGAGCATTCTGTTTACCAACACTCTTAAGTTAGTCCTGTTGGATGGTGAAATTTGTTGGTGGTGTTTTATCTTCATTCTCTTTAACTTTACTTTAAATTTCAATCAAGGGTTCTTTTCAAGCACATATTTTTTGCAATTCGTTTGACCACACTCTTAAAGTATATGTATGTCCGTGTAGCCACACTTTTCTTTGTTTTGATTGTCCTATCAAACTTTCAAGAGCAATTAATCAAGATATCAGTTAATGGGCATCTTTTAGTCACACTTCTTTTTATTAAACTTGACATTAGACGAACTTCTTTCTTTTATTTGAGTTTTTATTGTTGTGCTTCCTTTTCAACAATTCATTTATTTATATTTTATGATAACGAGCCCGATTAAGTGTCTGGCAGACAGAGACACTTATTGATGGGGCATCACCTTGATAGCTGCTCAAGTGTTCGATTTGTTGCGCGCTTGCCCCAATTACAATTTCTTACCTGCTCAAAATGATAAAAAAAAAGGGAACATTTTGGGATTTCTCGATGATCGATGTGTGACCGCCGATTGATTCTTCATTTGTCCGATTGATTGATTGAGTGCCAAATATGCTTGATTTATTGAATATAAAAACCAGCTGTTGTTTTTTGCAAACAATTATTGTCAACAATTTTAATCAATTTTTAAAACTTTTGCAGTAGTTTTTATTTGTCTTAAAATTTATTTGAATAATTTGTAAATTGTTCTGCCTTTAAATTATTCAAAACTCCACTTATATCTTAACTTTTAACCCTTAAGCATTCTTAAGGAAAGTTTTCATTTACTTTTCCCTTTAAATTGAGGTTAATCAATCAATCGAATGAATACAAATTGTAATATATTCAAATAAATATATATTTAAATATTCTATTAAAGATTGAAATTGGCTACTAAGAAGACTTTAACTGGAACTTGTTTGAGCGTCCACTTGAAACATGTTTCACTGAATGCCACAGAGTCCTGTTTTTCGGAGTATCCTTTTCATTTTTATTTATTTTTTTTTATACCATCCCTTTTCTGGTCGCGTTTTGTTTCGTTTTATTGACATTGAAGGCAGCAGCTCAAATATTTAGATAAGCCGAAAGGTGTTGTTTGCAAAAATGGAACAATTGGTTAGACTAACTGGCATATACCCTGTAGTCGTTGTCCTTTTCTTTTTTATTAGCTTTAAAGTTTTGTGACTGAAACTCGTAAAGTAAAATCGATAGTTATAGATAAGAAATGATAAGTTGAGATGATTTAAAAAATAAAATGAAAAAATAATTGTGCATAGAAAATATGAGGTTGGAACATACAAAAAAAATCAAACATATAAGAAAGAAAAAATACAAGATGAGATATCATGCTAAGAAGAGAAAGTAAACAAAAATTAAAGCAATGAGCTAAGATAAAAGAAAAACGAAAATTGTAAGGAAAATAGGAGATGGGAAAGATGTTAAAAGAGTCAGATGAGGGTATGAAAAGCAGAAATGTAAAGAAAAGTAAACATATGCTTTAAGAAACCGATCGAAGAATATATCTACATATAAATATAAATCGTTGACATTGACGCTTGTTCAACTTAAACCTTCTCTTTTCAACTACTCCCAACACAGGGTATGTAAACAGGAACAGCAAAAACAGTTTCGCAGGTAGTTGAAGTAGACTATAAATACATGTATATATATATATACACACACACACAAGCGCAGTCTGGGGGTAAAAATTAGGCTGGATCCTGTTGCAACCGCCGCTGTCATGTAAACGCTTTCATAATCCAAATGAAACGCTTCAAGATGTAACTAGAGCGCGATTTTTCATGACACGCCCACTCAACCCTCCTCCTTGTAAAGCGAAGTTGTCAGATTTTTGTTTTTATGATATTTTCTCCTTTTTTTTGTTTTTATATTTATTTTTGTGTGGGGGTTAGAGACAAAAAGGATTTGGCTGTCATCTTTAGCCAAATGCCATTTGACATTTATGTTGGCTCCGTCAGCCAGCAACCACGCCCCCATCCTCTTGACACCCTTGACCCCCCCTTGACCCCTGACTCTTTGGCTCGTTGTCTCGCTGTGATTTGCTTTTTTGTCACATTAAATCTTGTTTATGATGTTTAAGCACTTTAATTCCGCTCGATTAAATTGCCATAATGACAGGCTGCGCAAAAATGTTCATTCCCTTTTTTCGTTTTCACTCTGTGCATACCCGTTCACCAGCTCCAACGGGGTATATTAGTTTGCTATTCATCTAGGCTTTTAACTTTTGAAGATATGTCCGAAGAGAGTATACTCTATATGAACATTTTACTAAATTTTTATTTGAATTTAGGAATTTAGGAAGATTACAATTTTCCTGGGCTTTTTTCAAGGCTTTTGCTGAAGCTAGAGATTTGGCATATAGACCCATTTATAACCTCGTCTCAAGATCAATAAATATAATTTTTATCAAAGTTAAAAAACAGGAATTGTAGAACTTGGCAAATGAATAGCTATTGACCTATTTTAGAGATTGACCAATAAGTGATATAGCGCTTTCATTAAGGGCTTAAAAAATAAAGAAAAAAATATTGATCAAAACATTTAAAAGTTGCTTTAAAGATAAACTATATATAAATTGAAATATTGAAGTTCATTCTTTTTCGAGCGAGTATTATTTAGCTGATAGCTTTCGACTTGCATCTAGTTTTTCTTTCTGGTGTTTGTTGTTTGTTTTTTTTTTTTTTTACCTTTTTGGCACGCAGAAAACAAAGTGGAAAGCGCAGAGCCGAATAAACGGACAGATAGACAAACAGAAGGCGGCCAAAAGGAAAAACGGGCCAAAACAGCTGCCAGCTGCATTAACTTCAATTGACTGTAATGAGCATCAAGTGGGGCAGGACGACGGATTGTCCCCACTACTTGGCGCCCACTTCATCATCATCATCATCATCATCATCATCATCATCATGATATCTGGCTTATCCTCATCATCGTTGAAGCGGCTTTTGGCATGCGGCACAAAGCTCCATTTGCTGCAACTCGTCCATAAAATTTAAGTGTGCATTTTGTCGCTCGCCTTTTGGCCAGCATTTCGAATGTGTTTGATCTTTGTTGTTGTTGCTATTGGTGTTGCTCTTTGAATACCCTATCCATGGGTTGAGTTCAGTTAGCTATGTTTCTGAGATCGTATCAAATCGGAATACTATCTGTTAGATAACAAATAAGTGTATTTTTGTAAAAAAGGGGAGGTGGTAGGAGGAATCACTCAAAAAATCAAATCAAATTTACGGATTTTTGTTTACTATTTGCTTAATTAATTACCTGGGTAATTCGTACCATATATCTACTATATAAGCAAAATATTTATAGGTATATGTATCAACTCTCATAAACAAAATGGTTTTACAATTATTCCATTTAAACGTTTTACAGTATTCCATGCTAAATTTTGCTTGTTAGAGTATTGGAACTGCGGCTTGTCGAATAGTATACTTCGTTGCTGTTCTTGTTGTTGTTGTTGTTGCTGCTGGTAACAAAAATGTATTGGCATGTTTTAATTGAAACGAAATTGCTAGCATCCATTGATGGCCTAATACGAGTGTGCCAGGCTTCACTCCAGTGTCGTCTCTCTCTATCTCTCTTGGTGTCTCTCGCTATATTTCGGGGTGCTCTAATTTCTACATAGGATATGCTGCAGTCCGACTTGTTGGACTATTCGGCCATGTGTAAAGCCTGTCTGAGCATCTTGCAATTAGTTAACTTAAAGTGTCTTGTTTAGTCGCCATGTTTGGCAAGTGTCTTAAATAATTTGTTTCATTTCGTTTACTTCCAAATGCATTTACCACATTTCAAAGGATGTTACTGTAAAGGTTTACAATATACATTCATAGCGCTCATTTCCTTGTCATTCTAAATTAGATTTTCCCGTATTTGGATCGGGATTTCAGTTAATTGCATTCGAACTAAATTTACCGCTTAGCGTAGTCTACGTACTTCGATTATTCTGACTATTCCGAATACTTTGAATAATCAAATTTTATACTACGAGTAATCAAATTTATTAAATATGACTATTCCGAATACTTCGAGTAATCAAATTTTAATACACAAAGTGTGCCAAATATTCGTAATACAGTAAGAATTTTGAGCTATGTGAGTAATGTGAATACTCAGAGCAACCAAAGTACTCCGAATATTTAATATATATTTCGAGTATTCTGTATTCTGCGAGCACTCCAAGTTTATCTACTAGTTTCAATATAGCAAGTACTACTACTTCAAATACTCAGAAGTATTCGGATTTGGGTATTACGAGGATACTTTTTAATTTTATAAGTATTCCAGTTTTTCGAATAGTCCATAACTTTAAAACTTTTCGGAGTCATTATAACAAACACCCCGAGGCTACATTAAAGACTTCGAATATCTTCAGTACTCCAACCACTCTGAAAATGTTAAGCTTATTAAGAAATACCTATGATGATTTAATTAAACATAATTATTTCAAATATTTTATTGACTTAATGTTAAATGTGCAAATAACGGGTTAAGCTTTGTCTCATTGTTGAACAATGAGAAAGGACGAAGAGATTATTAATACAATGCAAATATCTACAATTATTATTGTTCTGATTTGATGTTGCTTTCTAAATGTAACAACAGGTGTGCTTTACAGGTAAGCCATAAGCCATAAATCAAGACAATTGCGTGTACATGTGTGTATATGTGTATGTGTGTGAGTTTATTGTTCTATCTAGTTGAATATATTTGGCCAGCAGCAGAAATTCAGATGCAAGTAAACCATTCAAAAGCAACAAAAATCAACAAAAGCCACTAAAACCGGCAGCTAACTGTAATTTATGCACACACAATCAAATATAGTGTGTAAGTATGTGTGTGTGTGTGTTTTAGTTTTGGTATTTGACTTTTTGGGATCTAACTTGGCTGTAGTGCTTCGTCGATGATAAGATAAAGTTCAATTGAGGCCTGGTCCATGGTCCTTGGCCCTGGGTCCTTGGTCCCTGCTTTTCCTTGCTCCTTGCTGTTAAGTTTATTGTATAGAGCATTGTTCCGACTCCTGCCCAAATATTGTTTGTTCACTGTAATGCCATAACAATCAACAGAAATTACGCTGAATGACATGCTCATTACGCCTGCAAGAGGAGGCGTGGCAGAGGCTGTATATGGATGGGAATGAGTCGGCCAACTCGCAAGCCACAACAAAGCAAAAGTTATTGCCTACTTTCGCGATGTCGCTGATGATCGACTCGACCTAAGCCTACGCGCCCGTTTATTATTTAAATAATCATATATAAATAAGCGCTTCAAAAGCGTTTTACAACACTTTAACAACACACACACACGCGGAAACACACACACGCAAGCACATATACACACAGGCACATTATTATGATTATTTGCATATAAAAAGTGTTCATTATGCTGTAAGCAGCCGAACATTTTTGGCTGCTCACTGGCATTTGTATACCCTGTTGGCAATGTTGTCGCGTGCCAGGGTGTATTGGTTTCTTGGCAAAATATGTAACAGCTTAGCTTAGGTGTAGAAAAGCAAATTACTTGTTTGTGTAAGTGAAAAAGTTTTGTTTTGTTTATTAATTTGTTTACTTTGTAATCTGAAATATGCGTTGCCGGCGTATTGCTACTAAAGATAAACAGAACGTTGCTAGTATGAATAACTAAAATTAACATTTCAGAAGCGATATGCAAATACCCTGTAACTGTGTAATATGCGCCTGAGGTGCTTTTTGCCTTACGAAAATCAAACTATAAACAAAAAGTATGATTAATATGCTTTAACAATAGACTAACAAATTTGTAAGCTTCTGTGCACTTTTATACCCTGTAGCCATCAATAAAATCCATTAATGAGGTTTTTCGTGAGCCAAAGGCAAAGGAAATCTTAATTAAAGCGCTTAAATCATTTGAGCAAACATTCAGAAGCAGTCAAAGATTAATTATTTTCGCTTGCTAGAATTCATTACACCCTGTAAACAATACCAAAATATTGGGTATATAAGTTAGTTAGTTGGTTGATAACAAAAATGATGCAAAAACTGAGGCATAAAAACCAACTGAAATTTGATGAGAGAGCAAGATACAGGGTATTTGCTTAGTGTATAACTGTACGTAAATGTGTTCTGGTGTTGTGTTTGTGTTTATGTATTCTTTCGCTTTGAAAAGTTGTCCACTAAAATCTGTCACGCATTTGGCTTGATGAGCCGAGTCGAACTGAGCCTTGTTTGGGGGCCATCTTTTGAAACGGCTCTTTAAACGCTTTTATTGGCTTTGAAATTGGGCTACGGACTGAACCGAAACAGAAACCGAAACCGAAACAGAAACAGAAACCGAAACAGAACCGAAACAGAAACTGAAGCAAAGCACAAAATGTTGTGAGTAAAGTAAGTAAAATTATGTTGCGACCAAGCGAATCTGGCAAAAAGCTTTTGCTTCGGACGATGCTTTTGAAGTTTTTTGGGGCCTACCTGCAAACCAGCCGCCTACTTACCCCTAGGCCGCCCCCCTAACTCCCCCTAACGGTCGTCCCTTTGCAAAAGTGAAAGTGAAAGTGAAAGTAAAGTGTAATTAGGTTTATTTTGTGTTGCGTCTGCAAATGAAATGCCTGCTCCGACAGGACGATGCCAAGGAAATAGCTCCCAGTGAAAGACACAGAGAGAGAGAGAGAGAGAGGGAAAGAGAGCGAGAGAGAGAGAGACAGATAGAGATAGATAGAGGTGGGATCCTTCATTATTGGACCAAGCGTTGCGAAGCCGTAAAATTTAATAGACTTTTAACTACAATTTCAATGGCAAATGCAAATCCACACGGCGGCAACAACAATTTGCAATCGTTTGGTCGTCAAATTGGTTTACGGCTTTACAATAAATACACAAATTAGTTGAGAACTGTGAAAAAGGACATCATGTCATGGGGCTTCACATAAGCGTTTAATGTTCACTGGAATCGCTTTCTCCATTGTCTTCACATTCACATTCGAAAAGTGTTTAAAATTCCAAGTCGTAAAATAATCCAAACCGCAACTATGATAAGTCTTGGAAATACGGATTATGTATGGTAGAATATAGTAAATATGATAAGTCCTGGCATTAGGAATTTATATGGATATATGATTATGACCTATGACTCGGGTGTATACTGGAAGTACGTGATTAATGCAGATATATAAGATATGTACATATGCTCTTCATAATGCTCTTCATGCAATAAATACGCTATATTTAATATATTTTTCGAGTTTAGAAAAGTTTCATCATGAAAACCTGACAGGCAAAAATGACTCGTGTGCTGATTGAGAAAAGCATATATATGTATATAGCTTATGAAATTCACATAGAAACACTTTATAAACAACTTCAATACTTAAATTTTTCTTTTTTTTTCAAGCCAAGTTCCGGGATCTCGAGGAGGCATAGATATACGAATATATATATATTATATATGTTATATATATATGGGGTCGGCGACATTTCCGTGGAATGTTAGCACATTCCGTGATAAAGGCAAATAAAAGGCTTTGCCAACAAAATGCTCTTGGCCAAGTATCTGACAGTCAGACGTCAGTTGTCAGCTGTCCAGTCGATGGCTGGTTGATTGGTTGTCGATTGTTATCTGGGCATAAATAAGTTAGCTGTCCCGTTACTTCTATCATGCCATCAAAGATTAATCAAGTCGATTGCGAAAAAGCAAGGCAACAAATGCCGACAGTCAAACAAATCCCTACTCCCCACCCCGCCCCCTCTTCCCACCCACTCAATGGACTACACACTAATCTACCCCATAAGTATTTGATGGGCCGCAAATAATTTGATTTGCATTTTGTCCCAGTGGTTCGCATTGATTTGTCGTTAAACACTCGTCCTCAACTCTCCCCACATGTTTGACTTTGATCGCAATTAACGAGTCCCCAGTTTATGATGAGGCGAATAAAGGATATATTCTTATTCCATATACCATATAGTCATTAAAAGAAACCATGGGTATATTGATTCTCAGTTGAAGATCTGAAACTAAATTTATTTAATTCGTCAATCTCTATGTGTAAATTAATTAAAACCAGAATCTGGGGTGTCTGCAAGTCGAGTATGCCCTGTTAATATGTCAAGATCATAAAAAAATAATAATCACCATAATAATGAATATGCCTCAATGTGTTCTAATTCTGCCGAATATTGTAATGCATATATTTAGTTCTTAGTCTGTAAATATACATATCTTATCTATTTTGATTGGCTGACTAAAGACTTAAAAATTCATCTAATAACTTTTTTTAAAATTATATGTTTAGCATTTTTTGTAAATTCCATTTATGAAATTCGTTCATAAAGTTAATCAAAGTTATTCTTTTGAGATTGAATGCGATTGACCTTAACCTCACTTGCTTTTATAATTTCTGTTCTGTATTTACCTATCTACCGATTTGAAAGCGTCAAGGAAACTTGAATGCCAACAAAATTCGTAAATTTAAGGTGCAAGCACAAATATTCTCTCTCTTTTTTTTATACATTCTAATTACTTTTCCCAATTTAATGCGAACTTCTCCGAATTTAAGAAATAAAAAAAAAAGTAAAAAAAAATGCGAAGCTAATTTTAGGTAGTTAAGTAATCTGTGTAAAATTCCAAATAATTGGGAGGCATATCGATGACAGCTTCAAATTAGGGTCGCGTGCTATTTCAGTAAAAGCAGCTTCATTCGTGATTCATTGATTAATTGAATGATTGAGTGACTGACTGAATGATAGACTGATCGAACTAATTGACTATTTAATTACTTTATTGATTGCGTAATTTAGTAACTGAATATCGCATGAAATGATTCCTTGATTCTTGACTCTGATTGATTGATTGAGTGACTGATTGAATGTATGGTTGACTGACTGACTTTCTAAATTATTTATATTTATTTGACTGATTGTCTAAATAACTAAATGACTTACTAACTATTTGACTGATTTACTATTTAGTTGACTGACTGATTGACAATGTTATTTACTGACTTTCTCAGTTTACGATTGTATGACTTTCTGACTTACTGATTGACTTCCTGACTGACTGACTTACTGATTAACTCTCTCATTAATTGACTACTTAACTAACTGACTAACTAACTACCTAACCGACTTTCTTATGAAGTGACTGACTTACTGATTGACTCTTTGACTGACTGCCTAAATGACTGAATGACTTACTAACTGACTGACTTACTGCCTATCTGACTGGCCGACTGGCTGGCTGGCTGCCTTACTGACTACTTTAAGCAGCGGCAAACATTAGCATAAACCAGGGCTATCATTTCCAAGTGCGTTTGTGAATAAAGCGCCTTCCCTTCCATCCCCCACCCAACATTCCCTCGCCCACCTGACCCACCCCCTATCGCCCTTTTGGTTTATTGTTGTTGTGTCTAGTGTTTCGCCTGCTTTTCTTGCTTTAGGTTTTTTTGGTTTTATTTTATTTTATTTTCGCTTCTCTTAGCGTCTTTAGCTGGCTGTGGGGAATAAGGCAAATATCAGCTGGCAAGCTGGCACGAGGACAACGTGGACTCGGCCTCGTCCTCGTCCTCGTCGCACGTCCTCGCTAAATCACAGGTGTGCGCCAGCAGCAACAGCAGCAACAGCAGCAGCAGCAGCAGCAACAACAAAAGGACGTGCGAAATATAAGCACACCCGTACCGCCGTTTACTCTTTCCTTCTCTATTTCTTAAAGTCATGCTTTCTCTCTCTCGCCGACTGATTTGCACTTGTGGCAGCGCAGTCGCTGTTAGGACAATGCGATTTGCCTTCGAATTTTGTTAAACTGTAAGCTTTTACTCACTCTCTTGCTCTCTCTCTCTCTCTCCCTTGCTCTTTACCAGCCTTGAAAGCTTTGAAAGCTCGTTGGTCCTTGCTCTGTTATACAGCTGCATTTGTCGGCTTTGGTTAACGTTCGAGCATTCAGTTGTTGCTTCACTTCAGTTCCGTACAGTTCACTTAAATATTTGAGCTGTGCCTCGAACCTAACAGAATTGTATTTTTTAAAAGTGGTATATTTCATTTTTAGTTTTTTTTTTTAATTTTTTATATTCAAAAGTGTGTGTGTGTTTAAAAAAAAAAAAAAAAAAAAAAAAAAACATTAAGACAATGTAAAACTATTTTTGTTAGACGCTTACAATTTGACTATTAAACACATTTTAACACTTTGCTGGCTAAAATTTATACTTGAAGAGAAATAATAAAAACGAACTTAATAGTGAAATTAAAAATGGATTTTGCAAACTTTAATATTATGACAATAAAATATTAAATAGAGTAAAAACAATTGAAGTTGAAGTTTAAAAAATATTTTAATGGAAATACAATATAAATGACAAATTTGACTTTCATAATGAAAAAATAAAACACAAACAATTGAATAAATACTTAAAATTTGTTTGAAATTTGAATTAGAGCTCAAAAAATAGTAAATTTGTAGTTCCAAATAAAGTTAAAGAGCATTCAAATCCGATAGAAATAGCAAAATAAACAAAATTATTTAAATAGTCAACTTGCTAAAACAACATTTTTTTTTTTGACTGCTTCAAATAAAACAGAAAACACCGTGAATACAATTTTAAAACCATTTTGTATATAAAACAAAAAAAGTTTATTGTAATAAAAGAAACAACTAAATAGGCAAAACGGAAGCTAAGAGAAACGCAGACACTTAAGTAAGATATTCAAATTCTGCCACGAAGATCTTTCGCACAGTTGCAACTGTTATACGCGCTGTAGAACAGTTACTCTCTGCCGTATCATAGAGTGCAGTAAATTTTGTGATAACGGGTATTTCTTGAAATTTGTCACCAATTGTTTTTGACAAACTGTGCTAAAAGCTTTAGCTTGCCTCTCGGTCGCACTCGCAGTTTGATTGGCTGTTATACGGTGCTCTGCTCTCCTCTCCTCTATGCTCTCTGCTCCCTCTCTCACGCTATTGCTTGATTGAGGGTTTCGCCGATTATAGTTTGCGGCGGGCGGCGGCATTCGTTCGTCTTGGCCGTTCGGTTTTACAGTTAGTTTCGCTTTCGCATTCGTTTCGCATTCGTTTCGTTGCGTTTCGCTCGGCTAACGGCAAAGTTGCCAATGAACCGAAGCGTTTGGGTATGCAAACTCATTTTAGCTTTTGAACTCATTCAGTTCAAATTTACCAGCGGATTTGTGCGGATTACAAAACACACACACACACGCAGGCACGCACGCACACACACTGTCAAACACACACATACACACAAACACACACGAACACTCACGAAAAGACGCAGCAAATAGCGAGAGCATTAAGAAACACACATTCACTCATACTTTTAGTAGTTAGCGAATCGCGTTAAACAAATTGCAACAAAAATATACAACAACAACAAAATACAAATAAATCAAAAATAAAATAAAATAATTCATAAAAAGCAAATTATTAACACACACAAACAAAAGAAAACATATTTAATGCTTTGAGCGTTTGTCGCGTTTGTTTACAGTTTTTTTGTTGATTCAAATATAATTTGTATTAAACATTTAATTTGCTTTTAAACATATACATATAAATATTTACATGTATTTGTTTAAGTCTATATGTAAGTAATTTTTTTGGAAATTCTTTTTTGGTGTACAGTGCGTATGTGTAATATTTGTATGAGCAATATGCCCAATTGATGCATATGCTAATGATTATAACGGCAACAGCAACAACAACAACAACAGCAACAAATGCAACAAAATGTAAAATACGTTAAAGACAGCAGCGGCTACAACAACAGCAACAACAACAACAATAACCAGAGCAACAACAACAGCGCAGGCAAGTCTAAGTAAAAGCCTAACTGAGCGGCGGCTAAGCTGCGTATGAGTAATCTACATACACACACATGTGCACAGCATGCACATACATCAATTTTATTCGTGTTGCCTTTTGCTTTTTATGTGGCTTACATGTGTGTGTGTGTGCGTGTGTGTGTCTCGCAATGTCTTCGCTGTAGCCAGCCATATTATCCTTCCTTTCAAACTGTGTTCATTTGTCTGTCTGCCACAAGTGCTGAATGTGTGTGTGTGTGTGTGTGTGTGTGCCTGTTTAGCCATTGTTGGGGTTAGCGCAAACAACAGAAATTAACAAAAGCAAAACACACACACCAACACACGCACACACACAGCCCAAGAAATTCAAGTCAAGTGTTGCGGCAAATGCTTAAGTTCCTATCTCTCTCCTCTCGTTGGCTACCTAAGTATATATATTTATATATATATTAATAATATATATATATATATATATATATATATATAGGTATATATTTATATATAAGTGTATGTTGGAAGCTGATTGTTTCTATAGTTACCAAATGTCGAAAGCGAAAGCAAGAAATAAATGTTTCGACTCTGTCCTCTAAATGAAAACAAATGCAAGAAAAAAATGTTTCTTTAATGTAAATAAAATTAAATGCAAATATGTTTGTTTTATTTTTGTAATGTTACCTTGTTTTTATTTAAAAACTAATTTCACTATTGTACATTTTACAACAAAACGGAAATCACATGAATACATTTTAAAATAATAATAGTATAATAATTTGAATAATTAACATAAAATTCTCAAACAACAAAAGTTTTTACTAACCAAATTTTATATTCTTGATCGATTCTAAATAAGATTTTAGTGTCCTATATTTTTTGTGAAAGTGTTTGTTAAAGGCAGCTTGAGGCATATATATTTTGGATCAGGATCAACAGCTGAATCGATTTAGCGCTGTCTGTAAAAAATTTTATGAATAGTCAGGCTGTAAATCGCGTTTGTTTCGAATGGTCGAAAACTTTTGCTTTTCTTTGTTAGATTAAAATCAATCGAACGTCTTATGAATATATTTAGGCTGGATTGAACATCAGAACAAACGCTGAACGATATCTCCCATCATTAGGCCAACATCTATTAAGTTCTTAATAGCTTATTAAGAAATTAGTTTAAATAAAAAATAGATAAATGATACGATCTAAGATAGGAACCATCTATTCCATCTATTTTCATGAAAAAAGAATCTATAACTTTTTTAAAGCTGCTTCCAGCTAACAGGTTCATTTGATCAGCTTTAGTAAAATGCAAAACTTGCAAGTTAAAGCGGCTAAAAATGTTATTTTAAGCCCAAAGTATTTAAATGGGGTTAAAATATAGATGGCCTGTCGCTGACAGCCAGAACAGAACAAAAATGACATTTTAATTATGAAAAACCTTACACACACACTTTTTCTTCTACACCTACCTTTGTACGAACTTTTCTTTTCTTTTTTTTTCCTACTGTTTTTTAATGCACGCTACATAAAACTCGAGCTCATTCGCTCTCCCTTTCTCTGCCTTTCTCATTCTCTCGTTAGACTGTCATGTGGGAGAAATAAGTGTAGCAAATGTTGTAAATATTTTTAACTGCCTCGCGGGTCAAAGTTTTGATGTCAAAAAGCCAGCTGGAAGAGAGAGAAGCTGTCGCACAATCTATTCGATGCACACACACCCACACACCCACACGCACACACGAGCTTAACTGATTGCGAGGAAGTTGAGAACGCGGCCAACACACACACACACAAAAAAAGTTGTTATCGCATTCATTTAATAGCTGTTTTTGTTAGCCTTAATTCATTTAGAATACGCCATCGTTTTTTTATTTCAAATATAAAATTCATGAATGAAACTTTCGATGGTAATTAAAGTAGCGCTCAATTCGCACTCATGGTTGTTTCCGACCCTCAAAGCTTAATCCTTATCCTTCTTTGACTAGGAATAACTCTTTTGGGTTCAGTGTTCAATGACTTCTTCGAAAGTTCTGAAAATACAAAAATTTCGTTTGTTATCTTTAAAGAATTTGAAATGTTGGTGCTTTTGAAGACCTAACCCTTAATTGATGCTTGCGTCGACTTAATTGCAGCTCATTAAATCGTTTTTATTTAGTTTCAAAAAAAAAAAAAACAGATGGGGGTTTGTTACATCGGATGCAGTCATATAACTCGAATTTCCTTACAACTTTGTTAGCTTATACTAAAGCAACTCATTTCAATTCCTCCAATTTCTTGTCATTAGTTGAAGGCTTTAAATCTTCCAACTTCCTTACAATTAAATTAGGAGACTTAGAGATTATTTTAGTGATAAAATACGATTATAGAGCATTTATAGCAGGGAAACATTCCACTAAAGAATTTAATTCAAGAAAAAAGTTCTTAGAACCTTAACTAAAGATTATTTTTTGCTTCTATACATTTGAAGCAGACTTCCAGTTCCACATAACTTATTTTCAATTAAATCAGACTTTCAGTTCCTTAAAACAATTTCTAGAAAATAACTTTAATTGAGTGCGCCTTAAAGTAGGCAGCAAAAAAAAATTGATAGCACACATTTTCCACTCGTTGCAGTTGTTCATCATTATAGGGGTTTTTCTTTCTTTTGGGGTCAACGCAACGGGTCACGCGGGACATCGGCTTTAGAATGTGTAGAAGAAGAAGACATCAAAAAGGACACGAATAAACGCGTCGCATCCTGCAAGCCTTTGACTGCGGTCGTGCCACTTAATGTGCTCCTAAGTGTGAGCCATAAATGTTTTATATGCATTTAAAGCGCATCTGAAGTTATGATTTGTGTGTGCACACACGCTTACACAGAGCAAACACACCCACGCATAAAAATTTTATTTATTTAATGTAGATGATGAAAATACATTTGAAAATTTGGCTAGTTTTCATTCAATAGCCTACAGAAATTCTCCAGCTATATAAAGTAAAAAAAGGAATTTATTTAATATTTTGAAAAAATAAAATATAATTTAACGCATTTCCTAATTTGGCCAGTTTCCATTCAACACCCTAGAGATACGCCTGCATGTAGATATATTATTAAGTTAAAAAAAAAAGAAAATTATAGCAAACTCAAAAATCTAATTTATAATTAAATCGGATATTAAAAAGACGACTTAAGGTTAAAAAAATATAAGTAAACAAATGAAAACTCATTTTCAAATTTGGCTAGTTTCCATTCAATACCCTAGATTAGTTCTATCATATACATAAATGTAATGATAGAAGAAAACAAATTAAGTTTTCAATATTTGTATACTAAAAAAAGTGAAACTTGCTCAGTAAACAATGAACCAATAAATTGAGTTGATGTTTAATGAATAGTTTATTCATGGTTCATGGTTCATGAACCAGCTGTCAATCAATAAGCGACTGAACGAACTGACGAACTGAACAAACGGAATTTTTAATGCATGCAACACAAAATGAAAAAATAAGTTTTAACTTGATACAGTTCCCAATTTAACTCTATTTAAAAATTATTTAAAATGAAAAAATATCTGTATTGCGCGTTTTAAAAGCTATGTTTAAAAGTCACTGATTTATGATATTTAAGACAACATTTGAAGTTGTCTTATCGAAAAAAATGTATACATATATACTTTTTTTTGAAAAACATAAATAAAAATTCATAAATAATATCCGTATAAAATTTATATTTTTATACGTTTTCAAAAAATTATAGAATTTTATAGATCCATTATATAATAAAGTTCAACGGTTTTTACAAATTGTTAAAACATTAACTCTTAATACGCTAAGAGTATTTTTTTTTGTTTTTAACTCCACAAGAGAAATTTTATTTTTCCATTTTTATTCCATTAACGTGTTTTTCGTCGCTAGGTACCGTAATACCTTCTTTAATCAGAGCGTGACAACCAATTAAAATGAATAATTAAAATCCTGAAGAAAAAAAATTTTTATTTTTATATTTCACTTGGTTTTGTATTGGAAAAGTGTTTGATTCGTTGATTTGGTTGAGAGAAAAGCTTGAACATTTCCATTTATTTGCTTCGCTTTTTATCATTTGTTATTTTAAATCATTTTTTTTTAAATACCTTTAATAAAAAATGTGACAAATTAAAAAGGTAAAAGAAAAGTTTTTTAAAGTTTTTTTTCGTATTGATAAACAAAAATAAAAATAAAGAAAGTAAGTTAATAATTTTATATTTCTATTTTTCACACTCTTCCGTTACGAATCTTTTGATTCGAATACAAAACATTCTGTGGAAAAAATCACAAAAAAATGTTTTACCCCAAAAGAGTTTGACCGAATATTTTTTTATAAATTATTTCAAACACTTGCCAAAAGTCCAAGTTTTATTGAAAAATATCGTAAAAAAGAAAGTTTATTACTAAGTATTTAAGACAATTATATTGTAATTGAAAAAAAAAGTATTTTATTGGAATATAAAAGTGAAAATTAAAAAAAAATGTATAAATCTCTTATTGCACTTAGTAAAAGAAACTTAAAAAAAAAGAATAAATAAATTTTAAGTTAAGATAAAATAGAGAAGACAGAAGATCGTTACTGGACGAGCTTCAAAAGTGAACTGAGGCATTTAATGCCATAAGGCTTGCGTCTCAAATTTTATTACACAAAGGTTTTTGTTGTTCTTCTTCTGCTAAGAGCGATTGATACAATAGATAACACTTTATCGATAAGTTTAACTTGAGACAAATGACAGGCACGGATTTGTTAAAATGTTGTAATGGAATACTACAAAAAAATACAACTTCGAATTCCTAAGTGTATTTTTAAAGTATTTTTTAATACGTTATTTAGAATATTACTTTTTAAAACTCTATTTATTGGGGTAAGCAAAGAGTGCTTAACTATTTCCCTCTCTTTCACTCTCTGTTTTTTACTTTCTTTCACAAATACATATAGACTCAATAGGCCCAACTATAAAGAACATAAAAGTATTCAAAATAACTTGAAAAAAGTCAAATCTATATACCTCCTTGATACAGTTATATAGAGTTAATAAGGCCAACGATAAATAAAATTTGTTGTGGAATTGGTGACATTCTCGTTGCTGGGAAAATGTGTTGGAAAACGCAAGTTTATGATTCAATCAGCAATTTGGATCAACTAAGTGCCGTTGCTCTCCCTCATTAACTCGAATCATAAATTTTAAAAGCATTTCAACTAGTGCGATAGTTTTTTCTCCCCCATTTCTTCGCCTCACTCGAAGCATTCGCTTTGCTTCTTCTCTGGTTGCAAACAGGTGAATTCCCTGGCTGAAGAAGTCTGCAAATGGAAGAGCACATACACGTACACGCACACATACAGGAGGAGGGGCTGGTGGGCGTGGCACTTGGCTGAGCTGTGCATCTTAAGTATATGCATATACATGTCCTGATGCCGTACTTTAGCACCTATAAATTTTTATGCATACATATTAAAATGGAGCTGGATACAAATGCCTGTCAACTGGATATGGCATCGGGTTCCGGTTTTTGGGGTTCGGTTCGGGCAGAGTTAGGGGTTTGGGGTCCAGCTTTGGGGCATTGCGAAACTCGGATGTGGTTTCAAGTGTGTGCTTGAAAATTCCATTTTTACTACTGACCGACGCACTCGACCGACCTCTCGTACACGTTTCCGACTCCGTCTCCATCTCTGTCTTTTAGCCCGTCGTAAAATTATGGAAATTTTTCCCTTGTATCCCCGTATTTTGTGTGCGTATCGCACATATATCGCCTTATATCGCCCTTTTATCGCCGTAAAAGTAGATAAGCGAGATGGTCTGCAATCTATGTGCGTGCATGTGTATGCCCTTTTTGCACCTGTCCTAACTGTCCCACCTGTCCCACCAGTCCCAAATGTCGCACCTGTCCGTCTGTTGTGGCATGCCAAAGTTTTCTCCCTCCAGCTGCCAATCAAATGCTTCGGCTTCGGCTTCTGCTTTCATTTCGTTTTCCTCTTCGAATTGTTTGTCGCACCGCCCACAATTCAAACGACATATACAGCGGACTTAATAACCAACTAAGTTAGTATATATATCTATATATGTATATAACAGTTAATAGTCAGCAGACGTGTGGGAGGCGTTGCTCCATTGTGGGCGTGGCACGGCTCACATTGTCATCAACTTCTCGAGCGTCCACAGAAATCGCCGCTTGTCAGGCGTGAATTTTTGTACAACTGAGTCTGACTGACACGACAGACAAAGACGAAAAGAGGAAGAAAGAGAGAGAGAGACAGGTAGTAGAAGATAAGTTCATTTCTCGATTAACATCGCTTTTGAACATCGGTACAAACGGGTTTTTCCCATTAGCAATTGAGCATTTGTTACAACTTTTGTATATTCAGCGTCCTCCGTGTACACTTTAATTAAAATTCTTAGGGCCTAACCCAAGAAAATTCAAGGTATTGGGTGCATGAACCCTTCGTATGAATAAATACTCAACGATTGCCACTTCTGCAGCTTAACAACCGCCTCCTAATATATATATATATATATATATATATATATATATATGTATATATAAAGTCATCCAAGTTCAGTTTAATTAAAAGTCATAAGGCCTAACCCAAGGGAAATGTTTTAATTCAGTTATCAATATAGGACAAGAGTTCCCTATATGCTAACTTGAACACCCTTTGGAATATCGATGTCCACTTAACTCTTTACTCTTTGAGAAAATACAGAAAGGGGGTGGGAGAGAGAGAGCCAGAGAGATGGAAACAGTGAAAAGAACACAATAAGTTTATTACACGATGTTTATCAGGCATCCAACAGTTCTTCATACTAACTTTATAACTGAGCTGGCAATTAAAATATGCCTTAAAAATATCTCTTTCCTCCATGTTCACTTTAAATAATGGTAGCTCTCTTTGACAATTTTCATTTTCACTTTATTCACATTCAACAAGACATGAAAAATGATTCTTTTGCAACCTTTACGAGTTTCTATTTGCAAACTAATTGGATTATTTATTTTTGGTACCATTCAGGCGTGAGCGATGCTAACACCTGTCTGTCCTCCATTGTCACCTTATATTAATGTTTTCTTAAGCACAATTGAATGTCAACATTTATCTGCATGCCAGCGAAATTGAAAGGTTGTGCTTCAAATGCTTTTAGATATCATAAACTTAAGCAAAACTTTTTCCATATGTGACATAGATGAATGCATGAATGGACGTGTGGGTGTATGTACGTGAGTGTGTGTGACTGGAGTGTGTGGGTGGGTTGCGTGGGTGGTGTGAGTGGGTGTGTGAATGTGTGAATGTGTGTGGGTGTGCGTGTGCCAGTCAGTGACATAATTGCATGCATTTTCTGACATTCACATGGACAGCGACCCGCTTCAAGTTAATTATATGCACCGAAAACGAAAAAAAAAAGAATGTAAAGAGGTGGTTCCCAACCACATGCAAATTTCAGCAGAAACCACACGTGTTTTTTTTGTATGTGTGTCGTCTCTGTATGTGTGTGTCAAGTAGAGGCAAAAATTGTAAGCCAAGCTTACATTAATTTGTTGATAAATTGCGCAAAAATAGGAAAATAGGTTAAAAGCACTTAACAGCTGTGAGACTTGTAGTCGGGTGTGACTGACTGCGCAATACTCTGCTTACAGTTTTATCAGTTATCATAATCAAAGTCTAATTGAGTAAGCAATTTGCATAAAACTAATATACTCCTTATTTCATTAGAAAACAGATTATATTAAAATAAAAGTGTCATTAGGTGCAAAAAAAAAAAAAAAAAAGATGCGTCTCGACTGCTAAATACCCAGTACACATTTTTTCTTAACAACAAGCTAAGAAGATACAATCTTAACCTCGTTCCCGAATTTTCTCTCTCTCTTTCTTTACATATATTTTTCCCTCCTTCTTGTTAATGCCTTTGAAATAACTGTTTGGGTCTTAACTCAAGCTACTCTGTATAAAGATTTTTTTCGCCTTAAACGGCCAATGATTTGAGATTTTTTAAGGCAAACAAAGCAGACCGGCAATTACGCAATAATATTACATAATAACAGCTAATTCTCTTATGTGATAAATTTGATGCAAGCTAGTGGACTAAAATATACCCTTCAAAAACATATATACCCTCTTAGAAATGTGACAACCATTGTTGTCTGTTGGTTGCTAATCATCTTAATTATGTTTTAAAAGTACATCAATTATCTGACTGACAGATACTCAGTAATTATAGAGAAAATTTTAAAATTTTAGGTTAAAATTTCAGCAAAAAGAAAAATGAATGAAATTGAGTTTTTCAATGAGTTAATTTTAACTACCGTTAGGCTTGAGGTTATTTGTGTGTGTGAAAATTTATCCATGTGTGTGTAATTGTTGTTGTTGTTTATAATGCGCGCGAAATTAGGAAAATAATAAAAATGGCGCAAAAGAAGGTCGCGCATAAATAATGAGAAAAAAATGCTCGCTTTTCGCTTTGGTGGGTCGATTGGAGCACCTACGAGAGATGTGTGTGTGCTGGTATAGGGGCTGACCCAGCCAGTGGGCGGGGCATAGGGGCTGACGACGTGGAGGCCTGTGCAAAGAGTTTTCCCTCATTGTTTGCGCGTATGTGTGTCAATTGTAGATTAGGCGTTCAGTTTGTTTTCCTTTTGTATGCGTGTCTGTTAGTCTGTGTGTATATATATATATATATATATATATATATATGGGTGTATGTGTGGGGCCAAGTTATGCGCCAATTAACTGCCAAGGCGCAATTGTTTGTGGTGGGACGGGGTAGCCAGAAATAACGAAAAGAAAAATTAAAAATGAAAAACAATGCGAATTCGTTTTGCAATGATGAACTAAAAACAAAAAAAAAAACATGAAAAAAAACCAAACAGAAAAGTTTATGTGAACGCGGAAGCCCTAAAGATTTTATATATGTTATATGTATCTTTCAAATAACCCACTAACAAATGTCTTAAATATTTATTTCATATAATAATAAGAATTATCCAGCTAAAATTTAGTTTGCCTTATAATAACTTAACAGAACAATTTTTGTATGCTTCAGAACTAAGCTTGAATAAAATTAGTAATTGATTTAGAACTTTAGTTCTAATATTTATCATTTATAATTAACTTAAATATTTTCAAATCTGAGCTGGCTTTGAATAAAGCTTAGAAAATAGTTTCTTTTTTTTTGTGTAAATACACAAAACTATTTCACATGTGTCGATATATATCGTTTAAGATTATTGCTTAAAAATGGTATCGTGTGATCAGAATTTGAGTCTAATGAATTAAAACTTTTGTCACTCTTCCAAATGCAATGCTTACGAAATTTCTGATGATAAAATCAGGCATCTTTTCAATCAATTAAAGATTTTCTATATAAATATTTAAGCCTATTTATACTCTCATCTCGTTTTTAGGAATCTACTTTCCCAGTGAAAGCTCTCGATTCATACTGCAAACGAATTTCATTTTATCAATAAGAAGAAAGTTATCCCGTTAATCTATATATTAACTAAAATACGTTTATCTATGGGCATATTTACACTAATGTAGATAGCTTTCTTCTTCTTCTTCATCTTCATCTTTATGATTCTATTTTAATAGATTTCCCAGCTGCGCATTTATGATAATTCTATTCTTTTCCACTTGAGCTGCGGTTTTGGCTCTCTCGAAGCAAAAAACATAATTAGCCACACATTTCCCTAGCTGCATAGCATTCACTAAACATCTATATGTATGTATTTACTTCTGTATTTATTTATATAGATTTTTAAAAAATATTTTTTGTTTTGTTTTAATAATGAAGATTGCGGCAAATGGCAAATTGCGTTGTGTACTTAGCGTCGCTTGCTAAGTGCCCGCTAAACATAAATATATAAATACTTAAACATATATATATGAATAAACATATATATTTATATATGTGGTTGTGTGACTGTGTGTATTAGAGTGTACTTTTAACGCTAATAACATTTTCGCATTAAGCGCTATAAAGACGAAGAAGCAAAATAATGGCGAAGTAGCTTAGAAAGTTTTTCACAGTTATAGCAATGGACATTACCATATTGCCATATAATATGTACATAGCTACATATATATAATATAATATAATATATAGTTATATACATATATGTACAAATTGATATATGCATATACACTGCCATATGACAAGTTGTCTTACCTATTACTTCGATAAAATAGATGAAAATATTACTTAACGGGTTGTGTCCAACTAGCAGACACTCTATTTGACTTATTGTGGTATTACTTGTACTCCATTTTTCGAACCTTGAGCATAAAAATTGTAACTAAATTGACCTTTATCGATATTAAAAAAATATGTTAAGTCATCGATAAACAGTATACTAGAATATAAATTCTGCAGCCTTAGTAGTTCCCGAGAAATTTGGAATAATACAACCCTTAACGTTTCTCATACCAATTCTAACAAAATGCAAATAAAAATGGAAATATCTTTTGTGAGGGTATTAAAAAAAAATATATATTAAGAGCGCATAAAAATAAATATAAATAATAATGAGCAGCATAACCGAAGGCAGTGATAAAAAGGACAACTGGATAAGCTTGTGTGTGGGTGTCGGTGTGTGTGTGCGTCATCAGCTGTGACTGGCAGCCATGTTGCATTTTTTCGCCATTTTGCAAATAAGCGCCGCGAAAAACGCGTCAAATGCAAATGTTAAAAACCGCATTTTCATTTTCCGCACCGCACGTAATCTGATCTCTACGGTCTCTACGGTCGTATCGCATACATATACACATACACATGCATGCAGAGTATAAGACGTGCATTAGCTGTGCCATTGTCTATGGCAGCGGGAAAAATGTCTTCGCATTGCCAGCCGTAAATCCAATATAAAATCTAAGAAAAGGTTCGCTATTATGTGCGTATTATAAGCTGACAAGACACGGCGACTTATAACAGGCATAAACAGATGCGCAGACATGATGACCCCAATCTCCGAACCGCCCAACCACCCAACCCCCCAGCCACCCAACCACGCACCCATCTGTACATCTGGCTAAAAATCTATGAAAATGTAAGTGCGGATTTTTCTTGGTTGATTTCTTATGCACAGCTGCACACAGAAGTGCATTAAAATCGCATTCAATGCAGGCCCGAACATACACGCAAATACACAAACACCTACGCACACACACACAAGCACATAGAACGAGAGAGAGCCTGCGGCAAGGACGCAGCTACCTTTATAATTTAAACACATTGGCCGCATGCAAGCAATGGTAACACTCAAGAAATAGTCAAATTGAAAGCCATAATCCATAAGAACGAGAGAGGCAGAGAATGAGAGAAAAAAGAGAGTGAGGGAGAGAGAGATAGAGAGAGAGAGAGAGAGAGAGCAAATATGCATTTAAATGCATAGCTTATATAGAATATTCACATAATGCATTAATTTTGGTCCCACTAGTTTGACCGATGCTTTATTTGAGAATCTCCAAGAAAGGCTTAACAGAATTACATGTTACATTTACTGAAATATTTGACTACTGCTTAGTTTGAGAATCACCATGAGAGGCTTAATATATTAAACTATTATAGACAAAGGGAGCAAGACAGCAAATAAATCATACAAATTTATACCAAATGCGTTTGATTTGTTCTGGCGAACGAGCATATTATGACTGCTGCTTAATTTGAGAATCACCGAGAGTAGCTATTGTGAATTCATATTGTATATATAAGACGCCGTTAATATAGATAATACATATATATATATATATATATAAATATTTATACATTTGTATATTTATAAATATAAAAAATGTAAATTTATTTTGTTTAATCTAACCTCACTTTGTCTAGGCGTCGCTTATTCCAGGCTTAAATAGACAGCTGGTGACCATATAAAAGCAATCATAAATAAGTGCGATGTCCATTAAAAACCTTAAGCTAAACTGCTTTAGCTAAGCCTCAAGTTTAAATTAGTATTTGTTTTCCCCATATTTGAATACAAACTTTTTTCTTTTATTTGCAGGTAAACTTGACTACAATATACCACAAATTCCTGCGTTTGCCATTCAAGTTTTCCATTTAAGTACCGATAGGTAAGTGCTGAGAAAACAAATTAGGCAAATAACTCAGTTAAAAACGTGTCGCTATGAAAAGTCCTTTCGATTGTGTTGACCAAACAATTTTCATTTTCAATTTCAATTTATTTGAAGGAATTGTTTTAGGTTAAGAAAGTGTTTTAAATGTGCTCTAAACTAATTTAATTTCATTTAAATCATTTTAATTATTTCTATATTTTTATTTATCATAATAAGCATATTTTATTATATAAGTTACAGTTAAATCAGTTAGTTTTTCGAATCATTTAATTCCGATTTTAATATTTAGCTTAAGACGTTGAGGAGTTCTTGATTCATTTTCAATTCAATTTTTTTGATTTGGTCTAAATAAAAGTCTAAAAATCCAATTTCTTACTTGTACCACATTTAAATATTAACAAATTTTAAGTTTCTAGAGAGAAATACTTCGAAAACTATATAATATATAAATACAATAAATTTCAATTTGTTTAAAGATCTGTCTATATTGTTATGAAATTTGTTTGTGCTGCTGTTTACTAATAAGTTTGAATACTGAACAATATTAAAATCAACATTTGAGACTGTTAACACTTACAAAATGGCATTTGAAATTGAATACGCTTGCAATTGAAGTTTAAACGATTTAAATTAAGCATTCGACTCGGCTTTCAGTGAGTGTATTGCGATACTTCACACCAAGCCTCAACTCGATTCTAATATACGAATTCCTCGACGGCCTCTTCATAAGCTTGCTCTCCTTGCCCGGGCCCTTATCTACATATTGTCTTGTGGCAGACACACACACACACACAAGCATACAAAAGCACACAAACACACACATACATATATACACATGGCGGACCTCTTATGAGACGTGCACCAGCACTGACCTGCCAATTAACACTGAAACATTATCGTCCATGACCAAATACACACACATACACACACCAATTCACGTATAAGCCTACCGCTGTGCGTGTGTGTGTGTGTGCCTTGGCCAGCACAAGCACTTTGGCCAAGTGAAACGGCGGCTCAGCCAGCAACATCAATTAACCTCGTCAAGGCATTTCCACACATCGCTTGCCTTTTTCTTTCCAACTGTACAGTGGGGCAACTAGACCAAATTTCAGGCAGAACGTGAGCAGAAAGCTATTAACGTTTCAATTTATGTAATTTACATATATACTTCATAAAATAAAAAATTGTTAGTAAAGTAAGCAGCTGTTAACCTAAACAGAACACTCTTAACATAGTAAGTAGTCGTTAACAGCTGTTGGCTTAACAATGTTAATGAAAATGAATTGCTAGAGAAAAAATAATACAATTTGTTCAAGAAATAATAAAAAAAAAAAACAAATAATAAGAGAATTAGAAAAGTATTTAAAACAAAATAATAAAAATTTAAATAAGAGAGAAAATTGTTGGAAAACAAAATACTATGTTAAAAACCCTGTATGAAATCTAATAATATATTAATTCATGCAACGAATTTTTACTTTACGATTTTTGTCTCAAGTAGCAAATGTTTTTCCAACTATGCACGCACATATACATATGTATGTATGTGGGTAGATGATTATTATGTGTGTCTGCTCGAAATGTTTCAGAGCGAGGAGTTGCACGCATCGGAATCGAAAGGATGTTTCTGTTGCTATCCTTGTCCCTGTCCCCATTTTTGTTCCCTAACCCAATCCCAATTCCATTTCGGTTTTCTGTCCCCATTTCTACCCCTTATCCCCGTTACCTCTACCCCTTTAGCATTACCATTTCTGTTCCTGTTCCTGTTCCTGTCTGTTGTCTGCTGTCTGCTGTTTGAGTCGGTGTCCGTTCCTCATCTTGGGCAAATAAACAATCAATGTTCATTATTTATTTACGTCTGTTTACGTTAGCATTTTACGTTTTCTTTCTTCTTGCGGCTGTTCCTCTTCTTTTCACGCTATTACGCACGGACTTTTGCCTTCGGGCTAATGAAATTTCCTCCACGGATTGGTTACCATTAAGGATTGTAGCTTCCTTCGTGTGTGTCTGGGGGTGTGTGTGCGTGTGTGTTTGTGTGTCTTTCATCGGCTTGCCAAGTGGGTTAAGCTGCCAAGTTAATGAAAATAGCACCCACAAATCCAATTGATTAACTAAATTCGTTAAGTATTAGTGGCCGAAATTAAAAAAAAAGGAAGCAATTGCCTGTCTACACAGTGAGAAAATGTCAGAGCTTCAGTTTAAAAGCTTTTAAAATTGTATTTGTGTGTGATATACATTCTCGATACATGTTCTTATATAAGTAATAGACACAGTTTAAACCAATTTTTATCTAACTATAAAGTTTGTGTTCCAATGTCCGACTTGTCTCATCTTAAAATATTTATCTGTATCTGACTTTTCGACTCTCAGAATCACATTCCAAGAATAAAAACTAAGCTTTTAATTGTACAGATTAACCAACCGAATGGAATGTTGAGTAAATAACATTTACTTATTAAAGAAATACTAATAATTTTAACGGCTTATTTGTGAATTAACGAAATTAATTAATGATAATATCAGACAACAGAGACAATGCAAAGTTATCTGAAATATTATTCATTTCCATTTGTTTATTGTTTTTAATCAAATAGCGTTACAGTTAAAGCTGATGCACTCGATTTGAATAGCAATTGAATACCTAATCGAATCTGAACTATTGCACAGCTTTTCAGCCAAGCTATAAAATGGCAATCGAATTAACTTTGACAAAGCGAGACAGAGGCAAAGAGAGAGGGAGCAATACATGTCCAACCATTTAAGCTGTTGATTTTATTATAATAATAAATACTTATATATTAATAAATATATATATACATATAAATATTATAGTACAATCAGCTTACACGGTTGAATTGTGTGCTCTGTGCAAATTGCATTTTCACATTTTCTTTTGAAAGTCGTGGATATTTGATTTATATATTCCATAAAGCTGCGTTCTATGCATGTCATCACTCAATTAGCTGCGACACAGACAATATACAAAGAGACCCACACACACACGCAGACACGCGCGAATAAACAAAAATGTCCCCCATTGTGAATGAATCGTTTGAATACTCTCACTTTAACATATGCCTAACACAGAATGTTGTTCAAATAGTTTGTAAACCAATTGGGAATTAGAAAGTAAATGGCTTCTAATCAAATTTTACCACAAGCCTTGATTAAAGTAACTATAACTATAACTATAACTTTATTTTAGCAATGAATGTGAATAGAGGACTATCTTAACTACTTTGCGAATTATGCTATTAAAGCGAATGCACTATTGTATACCCTAACTTAAACATAAAATCAAAATAATATTGTACTAGAAACCAATTTGCAATTCTATAATTCAAAGTCAGAAGTGTTTGCGAATTATGTATATCTGCAGCAGTGTTAATGTCAGTTGATTAATGCTTTTACTAGTTGCGAATTATAAGAGTTAACTAACTCGTTTTTATCACAATACTAATATACCCGATGTGCAGTAGCTTATTTAGAGCATTGGCTAAAGCTATTTAAAACGCACTTCGCCATATTTATAGTATAAATGTATATGTATAATACACATACATAAATTTAAAGTATGTGCCATATAAACCATATATGCAAATGACGGACTATAATTGCATTTGCGTGCATGTGTGTGAGCGTGCATGTGTGTGAGCGTGTATGTGTGTGAGCGTGTATGTGTGTTTGTGTATTACGGTTCAATTAATGTCATTTTAATAGCGTGTGTCGCCAAAAAAAGAGCTATGCACAATTTATAGACGCATAACATTTGCTTTCTATGGGTCCCAACACATTTTGTTTATTGTCCTAATTCGGTTTTCCATTTGCGTAACATTAACAAAAATAATTTCACAAATATTTTATGAACTCCAAATACATTTTTAATTACCCACTCTACGCTTCGAACAACCGCTTCTCAAACGCACACGAAGTAGTTTGCAAAATGATTAACGATTGGTGCTCGACTTGTAGATATGCTGTAACTAGATCTAAAAGTATTTAAATGGTGACTTATTAACTTATTTTCAATTATTATATTATAATGATATTTGCATTGTATTCCATGTTATTCTTACAATTATTATTGTTGTTATTATTATATTATTGTTATTACTAGTATAATTGTAATTATATTATCATTACTTTGATTATAAGTAATATAATAATATTTTATCATTTATTGAAGGTATATATAACTACGTTTACAACTAGATTTTCAATTAAGGGTAAGTCTTGCTGATCTTTTGATCCCACAGCCTCTTTCAAGCTGATTGGAAATCAATTGAACAACACTCAAGACAAGTGTTGGGCAACATCGAAACGCACAAGTTACAGTAAATGCATTCAAGCGGAAACGAGGCACCAAAAGTTGGTTCTGGCCTTCGTTTTCTTTTCCTTTTCATTTTTTTTTTTTTTTTGGCTTATTTTTGTTTATTTTTATTTTGGCAGCTTCTTCATCTTCTTACAGCTAGTTATAAGCTGATAACTGGCTGTCTAAGTTGATTGATTAGTCGGGTTAAGCTGGCTAAGACAGATTTTGGAGTGGAAAACGGGACTACGGGCAAACGAGCGACCAAATGCATCATTTATGATTAGCTTCTGGCCTCTCCAAGTGCTTCTTCTTTTTTTGCAGCACACACTCGAAACGACGGAATTGTAGATGATTTTTTCTGTTTGATTTTTGTTGCTTTTTGTTTAAGCTGTTGCCCTTTTGTTAGATGGCTTTTGCTTACACACATATACACACACACACTCACATGGAACACGCAGAGCATGTCCTTTGGCCCGTTTCGGTTCCTGTTCCTATTCCTGACTCCGCTTTTGCGCTCTGCACTCGCTTAAGCCGCAATGCAAATTGACTTGTTTCCGTTATTTCCTCTTTCCTTTCTTTTTTTCTTTTCTTTTTGTGTGTGTTACCTGTACCCGGTCGCTCTCTCTCTCTCTCTTTCTCCCTCACTCACTCTCTCTTCATTTTTTATGTGCATGGCATAAAAAACGAATCACTTTCACCGCTCGCTACGCTCTGGGGTCCTCCATGGTGTCCTTCTTGAAATTGTTTCGATTTTCTTCTTCTTCTGGCCCACAGTTTGCTTCGCACGCTACTGTGCCTTCTGCTCTATATATACCGCTTAATATTTAAGCTGTCGGTACACTTAAGTTCTAAAGTATTTGGTTACAGTTTGGCTACAGGCCAGAGTTGATTGCAAAAGTGCCTTGCAAAATTCTTTCTTTTTTTAATGTTCAGTTTAAGTAGCAATCAAGTAGATTAAAACGTAAAGAAAAGGCTTAACCAAATCTGAATGTTTAATTTAACATAAAGTTAGCATAATTGTTAACTAAATATTTATTTGAAGCTTAACTTTCCGAAAGGAAAAATATTACTTCATGAAAAACGAAGCAATAGGCACGAAGCTTAGTATTAATGTTAAACTTAACATGAAGCTAACATGCAAACATATTTTTGCTATAGTTAAAGTTGAAAGGTTTATAGCTTCTAATTTTACAGGGTATTTGTAAAGCATTATTAAGCTGATTTCTTTTCTGCCTTTTGTTTTGTTGCCTTCCACTTTTGCCATTTGGTTTAAGTTTGCAATTTTAAGCTAATTCCTGCGCCTTTTGTGTGTGTGTATGTGTGTGTGTGTGCGAGTGTTGCCTCGCCTTTGCCAACTTTTTGCTGCCCCTGCCGGTTCCGGCTGCCACTTGTGCTCCGGCTCCGGCTCCGGCTCCAGCTCCTGTTCCGGAACCCTGTTCGGTTTGTTTATCTGGGCCTCAACCACCGTTGCGACTGTCGCTGGTTCCGCAGCTGTCCTTAAATATTGCTCGATTTTGAGATTTATGCGTTGTCCTGGCAACTTACTTCACAGTCCCCAATCCCCCAGCTACAGCTACAGTTACAGCTACAGTTACAGTTACAGTTACAGCTACAGTTACAGTTAGAGTCTCAGCATCGCTCTTGCCTCTTATAGAGATTTATTATTGTTTCACTCTAATTACAATAAAGTATTTTGCCATTTGGCATTCGGCGACTGCAATCGTGGTGAAGCGCACTCAGAAATTGAATTTAAATGACTTTTTAATTTTCCTCCATCTTCCATCGCTGTTGCTCCTGTTGCTCCTGCTGCTCCTTCGCATCCTGCTGACTCGATTAATTCCTTGAAATTGCATTTCATTGAGGCCGAAGACCTTCGTCTTTCTTCCTTTTCTTGTTCGTCTTTTTTATTTTATATTTTAATAAACCCGCTCGAATTACACTTAAACACAAATAAAAACGCGTTAAAGGCAAGTAAAATGCTTTCTTTTTCTTACTGTTAAAGCGACTTGTAAATTTGTAGCCGCCGGCTATTCATACAGGCAAAAGGGGAGCTGTAGAGTAGAGATTTATGAATATATACATATATAGGCAGAGGAGAGCTGTAGAGTAGAGATTTATGAATATATACATATGCATATCAACCGTCGGAAGTTTCGTAAAGACTTAACTTTTCTAAATTCTTCCAAATTTGGGATCGTTTCTCCAATAGTATACATACTGTATGGCAGTAGACTTTGCTTTCAACTTTATTTGGCAGACAAGGACACAAAATGATTCTCAAGCTGTAAACAGAAGCACAAATACAACAACAATAACAAAACAAACAAACAACAAGAACAACAAGAAACCAACCAACGACCAACCAACAAAAATCAAACACGATCCTTGTTTTTGTGGCGGAGAACGAAGAAGAACGAAGGATATGTTGGCCCTGATCACCCAGTCGAGGATGCCGCGTCCTTGGATGCAGTTGGGCAGCGGCGCCGCCTCCGCCGCAGCGATGCACATACCACTCAAGGGCTACGAGGAGGTGGTTGTGGAAGTGGGCGTGGTCCACGAGACGCCACACGAAACGAAGCCGACCGTCGATGGTGGCAGGCGGAGGGGTTCGCGAAGGAGTTCGCGGATACCTCGCATGATTAGGACACAGGTGAAGGCCGAGCAGCAGGCGGAGCAAGAGCAGAAGATCCGGAAGGCAGGGGATCGAACAAAGGGATTGAGGCCACGACCTGGCAGTTTAGAAAGCTGTGACATTAAAGGCGTCACGTCTGTGGAAACCAGTTCCATTGGCGTCGGAACTAGCTCGCTGCAAGCATTCGGAACTAGACCGACGCGATCTGAGGGAACGACAGACATTCAAATGGCTGAAATGAATGGTGGTGCAGCTGCTGTGCCGGTGGTTCGGAGCACTCGCACGTCCCGGTGTCGCATCCAATTGGCCCATCCCGATTGGCTCTCCGCCCATGACACGCCCCCCTGCACGCTCAGCCCCTATGCGAGTGCGATGCGTCGCAGGCGCGAGGAAACGCTGGAGGCCCGTTTCAGCGCCTCCAAGCGCAAGTGTCTAACGGAACCGCTGATGCAAATATCACGCTCCCTGGATCAACCGCACAACAATATGTCCAATCGGGAGCAGCTGCTCCACTTTCAGTGCAGCGATCGCAATCGAATCAATATACCCTGCCAGCTGATAAATCACTTTTCGCCGCTGATGTGCGAGAGGCAGAAGGAGCCAAAGTTCTGCTACAGCCAGCCGATAGTTCTGGACACGATCAGTTCGGTGACGCTGTTGCGCCTCATTCTGTGGATGCAACAACATCGATACGATGATATCAAACAGCTGCAGAAGTCGCTGCCATCGTTGGCGAATGCCGGCAGCGAACGGAGCACGTGGGATGAACGTTTCCTTGGCACCGATTTGGATTCGGTCCTCCAGCTGCTGCTGGGTGCCAACTGCTTGGGCATTTACCCTCTGGTGGAGCATGCGATGCTCTACTTCATCGAACTGATCGAGCAGCGGAACAATGCCGAAAGGATTTACATGCGGCACATAAGCCAAACGCTCAGCGAGCTGCAGGATGCGGACTCGGAGTCCGAATCGGAGTCGGAATCAGTACAATTCGTTTCGGCTACGGTGCAAACGGATGCCAATTGTGAGACCGTGCTGCCACATTGTGTTGCAACAACGAAGTAGCTCAATTTTCGCCATATCCTGCATTTCAACAAATATTATTATGATATTTCTATATATTTATATATGTATGCGGTGAGGCATGCGTGCGTGTATGTCTGTGTGTCTGTGTATGTGTATTTGTGCGGTATTTTCAATGGCTGTGGCACACACCTTGGAACACAATCAATTAGGGGCCATTTGCAATGTTGGGCAACGCTTTTCCTCACCCTCTTCATAAGGACTTCAAGCGAGGCACACCCTGGTACTTCGAGCGTGTAAGGGAGCCAAAACAAAAAATAAAATAAAAACGATGTTGGAGGAAGTATTATATTATTAAAAGAACTACTGAAAAGCCTTTTAAACTAACTAGTTCTTTTCTTTAGTACACCTTTTTTCAGTCGAAGAGTTTTGAACTGCATTTGATGCTTTGCATAAATGAGATGAATAAGTTAGAGTGGATAGTTTTCCACATTGAATACCCTGCATTCATTGAAAATGCTTTAATTGGTCGTATTGGTTGTATAAGTAGCGCGTCTGACAGTTAATTAGATATGGGAGCTAAGTCAATTTAGTCATGTCCATCGGTTCACGAATCTATCCGATAGTTAGTCCCGTTGTATGAACGTTTTGATCTTGAAAATTAGAAAATCTGCAGACTTAAGAGTTGGAATATATATTTGTGTATGCTATAGGAAACACAATTTAACAGTTTTTTGAATTTTGTAGGTCATTTTTCTTAAGTCGATAAATATCGAAATTTTTATTTTATGTGTTGGACTTAGCTTGTATACTAAAAGATTTAGAGACTTTATATTTGGTAAGTAGGTTATCAAACAAGAATGAATGTAAGAGGAGGCGAGGCTTAGGGTATCTGTTAGTTGGTCACTGTCAGGTTGAGCATTGTTACTTGTCTTAATCATGGTTGAACATAAAGTTTAAACCGAAATAAAGACGAAGAGCAACCCTTTTACCTTTTAGCTTTGACACAAGACAATGGATGGCCTTCTGACAGGTGGAGTTCAAGTCGAGCGACAGAGGGAGGGAGAGAGGAAGAGAGGGAGTGTAAGTGAGACAAGTTAAGGGCTTATGGCCGAGGCCCACGCAAAGTCAGTCGAAAGTTTGGAATTCGCGGCAATGACATCAAAAATTGATGCGCTTTGACCTTTTGGCATCGACTTGTCGGCAACTTTGTGGATGAAATCAACCTGTGGCCCAATCACCCTTTCACCCTTTCACCCTCGACTCTGAGCCATGATAAACTCAGCGTGTGCCGCAGACAATTGGCATTTCATGTGGGCGTGGCTAACTGCCTACCGTTTGGTCTTCTTTTCTTTTCGTTTCGTTTTGTTTTGTTTGTTTGTTTGTTTGCTTTTCTTTTGCGATTCTTGCTGTAGACGAAGTAGTTAATGTGCGCATAATTGGCTTGTTGCATATTTTATCGCTTAATTGCCCACCATTGTGCAAGTGTGTGTGTGTGTACAATAATAAACGTGGCTACATTAGTTAACGTGGCAAATAAGCATCGCTAACTCACCTGGCTTCCCCTTTGCTCTCCTTTTGGTTGTGCGCATTATGCTGTGCACCTTGTTTGCCAAATTATCCCAATTGTCGTTCTATTTGCTTCTCAATTAAGCTCACATATAAACATACACATACACATATACATATACATACACATATACATATACTATATTTCCTTTAAAATACCTTGAAATTCGCTTTCCATATTGAAGCATTTAAATGCTGCATTGGGAACAATAACTGATCTGCCCGCCCTTAAGTCTTATATTTTAACCGTTTTCGTTTATATATCATCCTTTATTGCTAATAAATTAATATTTTACGTATTTGTCTAATTGTTACAGTTAACATTATTTTGATTCCATTTTCAGTCATTTGCATAAGTAAAAGCTTAAATCTGTTGGCCATCACAACTGAGCTTCATTTAAGCTCATGAATTCTATTGTCTCTATAAATACATGTATAAATAATTAATTACACTATGCACTACTCAACTAGAATATAACTTAGGGGATACCCTGTGATCCATTATTATTTGAGTTACTGTTCAGATCAGCATGGACATACTTTTACTTTACTTCTAAATCTCTTAATGTTCCATAAAATATTTTTAACTATATGCAATATAAACAATTTGATACCCTGCAAAAGGAGTTGCTCTGCCTTATCTATCACTATCAGATAAATGCGTTATTGAAATTCATCTAATCTATTGCTTATTAATTGGTCTATGCAATATATCCCTTATAGCTCAACAATATGATACCCTGTAAACAATTTATGCAGGGCTTAAATTACTCTTTTTACTTCTATTTTACATATATGTTCATTACATACATTTATATTCATACAAAAAACAATTGATACCCTGTAATTAATGTATGCTGAATTAAAATACTATCAAATCATTTAAGTCTATAATCCCTAACGAATTGAATGGTGTTTGTACTATAACAATAGAACATCAATATCTTAACAATGTAATACTCTATAATTAATTATTTTTTTTATTGACATTCTCTTCAGATGTAAATGCATTCATTTAACTTATCGAAATCCTGAAATTTCTTTGAAATACTTTCGGGTGAAGCATATTTTACGAATTCGTGGAATTCTTAAAAAGCGTCTTTATGGGACACACGCAAACAACACCTAATCGCAGTCACAGTTACAGTCACAGTTACAGTCACAGCCACAGTCTCAGCCACCGTTAAAGTAACAGTTACGTTCTCGTTTTGCCCCTCTACTGGCTGTGAAGTTCAAGGACCTGTTCGAGTTGGTCGTAACTAAAAATACGGAAAATAATGTACGTCATAATGAGTAGCTCTGCCCCATACACACCCTGTTTCAATCTCTCATTGTGTTTGTCTGTGTGTGAGCATTTTTATTTTTGTAACACGCACACAGAGCCACAATTAGAGCCAAGTTCTGCTCTGTGCTGAGGATTTGTATTGTGGCTTACGCGATGGTTGGCTCCGTTTCCAGATGGGTTTTGGCCAAGTTTCTTGACATTCGCGCCGCGTCGCATCGCGTGAGCTCCTTAAATGTTATAAATTTATTTGGCCCGCTGAGCACAGCGTCAAATCGACTTCGATTGCTTTTTCTTGTACCCTGCGCACAATGTTTAATTCGTGTAAATGGGGTATATTGGTTATATACAAATGTATGTCAACATGTCCGCTTATATCGAATCTTAAGATTGTTTTTTTTTCCGGGTTTCGAAAAACTCAATTAAAATAGTTGAGTTTTGGCTTTTGCTGACTACATAAAGTAAATTCTTAATTGCTTTGGTCCATTTGTCTAACTGTTTGTTGTTTTTATTCTACCTGCTGTATTAAGTCATATATCTGAAGAACTTTGAGAGCGAGGGACTTGAAATTTCGAATTTTTACTCTTGTAATTCCTATGAAAAAGAGGTTAATCTTTTTTTTTATCTTATTTTAATTTTAACTTGGGTTTCAGTTCAAAACAACTGTTCAATTTATTGATTAGGGTATCTACGAGTCGGTCACAGTCCCACTAGAGCATTCTAGTTGTTTTTTTTTCTTACTTGGTCGTGTCCCTCGCAACAGGTAAAATGCTGCTCTACGTGGACGGCGACGTTTTTTTTTTCTGCGAAGCGTTTCATTTATTTGATTTCGTTTTATTGGTGGCCATTGCCGCTGCTAATGAAAATCTACACGAAAACTTGTAGACAACATTTTTTTGTTGTGCTTTTGCTTTCGTTTTTCGTCTCGTTTTTTTTTTTTGTTATTTTGCGCTGGCTTCGCTTTTGACCGCCATTTTCAGTCATTTACTGCAATTTAGCAGTTGGTATTTGTCGTTAACGGTAATATATAGCAGCTTGCACAGCACTGGCTACAGTAGAAACACCCATGGACCCCATTAGTGTGTTCCTTTGCTTCTTCTTTTTTTCGTGGGGAGCCACACAATAAAACACGGCTAAAGTCGCAATTCCCTCTTTCTCTCGTTCTCATTCTCTCTTTTATTCATTAAAAAAAAAAAACCAAAGAAAAACACAAATCGGGGGAAAAAAAGAAGGAAAACTTCTGCACAAGTGATGTGTGAGAATCGTCCATTGAACTGCGCTCAGCTGCAACTCTGACCTCACTGCGGGTTCACACTTCGTAATTCCCCGAAATCTCTTTCCATATATATATATATATTTATATGTTTATATGTATATATATACATGCTCTACCTTCTCTTAACCCAGAGTTTTGGTCGATTCCTTTTTCGGTTTCCGTCATTCGATACATTTCATTCAGCATTTCTTTTTTGAGTGCTATTCCCGTGATTTCAATGCTCTCTCATGGGTGTGGAGGAAAAGTGGATTTGTTATATCAATTTCACTAAGTTTGCGTTCAAGTGAGAGAGAGACAGAGAGAGAAAGAGAGAGAGAGAGAGAGAGAGAGAGAGAGGGACGGTCAGAGATTGTGATTGAGACAGCATAATTTGGTTGTTAGTTTTTCAATTGTTATAGTTTCAGACACATAAAGGAATTCAACATTGTGATTGCTTTCGCAGCATTCAATTATTGATATCATAAAATAAAAAACATTTCAATTTATGAATAAAAGAGAAGCAGTAGGAATAAGCAGAGCAATAAAAGGTGAAAGGAGATTTCAATTATAAGAAATCATATATATATCTCACACAAAATTGATGAAAAATGTGCATTAAGACTTACTGCCATTTACGAAGAAAACTTATACTATTTAACTCGTCTCATGTCTAAAAGCCATATTTTTATAAATTACAGAAAATATATTTGGAAATAGAGAATCCCACTAATGCAAGTAATAAATTTAAAGAGGGAAAACTAAATTGTGTCATCCAAAAAAATAGATAAATAAAGTGCAACAAATGGGTTGATTAAAGAGCTATTACGAATAACAAGAAATAAAAGGGACCAAAGGGAATACCATCAATGTTAGTAGGTCAAACTTTTTATGTTATGGTATATTTTCACAGACATAGCGTAAAGTACTGTCATATTTATAAGCCTTAAGGACAGTAATTATAAATAACAAGAAATAATAATTAACACAGGGAATACCATTAACGCAAGTAGGTTATACAATTGAGGTTATGGTAGATTTTCAGAGGCCGAGAGTAAAGTGCAAGCATATTGAGAAGCCTTGTAGTCAGTTATGCTTTACAATAAGCAGTGTAAGAAAAAAATGGAGACAGAGAGGGAGAGGCAAAGAGAGAGAAAGGGAGAGAAGCATTGTCTTTACTTGAGACACATGCACGATTCGCTTTACAGCTTTTATGCTCAATTACTTTTGTTCAAGCATTCAATTTATGATGCACACACTCACACACATGGGCACGATTTTAATGCAATATTTTTGCTGATGTTGTTGTTGTTGTTGTGCCTGGGCAAGAGCGTCTTGCAACGTCTCTGGCTGGACAGCATAATTAAGTTTAATTGACAACCGCTGACTGTTTGATTGTTATTGTTGCTGTTGTTGTGGTGGCTGCCTCATGTGGCGGCAGCAGCTGTCTCTTACAAACTGTATCGTTTTCTCCCTCTGCAGTCTTTTGTTTATTCATGAGCAGCAATTGTTGCTCCAGCTGTTTTCTGTGGTCAACTGCTGCGTATACTTAATTTCTGCCTCACGCACTCGTTTCCATCCAAATAAGTATGCAACACATTCGAAATTCTTCGCTTGCCTCATGTTTAAACCTTATATTCGTATGGAAAAGCCACAACTGCATTTTCTATGCGTCTCCTTAAATAAGTAAATTAATTGGTTTTATAATACCCTGTAGTTAAGACCCTATAAGGTTTAATCAGAGCTGAAGACAATCTATAGTTATACATTATATATATACTAAACATGAATACTATACTATTCTATATAATATATTTATCTATCTATATATTGCATAAGACTTGCAAAAGGAAAAAAGATGTGTGTTATAAAGTACTTGTACTCATTGTTTATAGGGTAACTGCTAGTCAAATATATATTGCTGTAAATTTAAATTAATATTTTGTTTAATTTTAATTTATTTATTTACTTTTGTTTTAATTGATAAATTTATGCTTGATTTATTCATTCATCTGTGTGTGCATGCGTTTGCATGCGTGTGCGGGTGTGTGCGGGTGAGTGTGTGTGTGTAGGCCTGATAATTGCGGTAATTGCCGCACATAAATTCATTTATGTCACAGCTTGCGCTCTCGCAATTTGTTGTTTATGTGTGGTTGTTGCAATTGTTGTAAAGATGCTTTTTGTTGTTGTTTTTGCTGCTGGAGTGTGGCAGCCATTTTATGAGTGTTGCATGCAATTTGATCAACGATCGTGATTGCATGGCCGTTGCCCATTATCTAACTGTCAATTCAAGCAAAAATAATTGCCAATGTAACGGACAAGCTAGGGGCATAAACGGCATTCATTAACCGGGCCAAGTCGCCTACAGAGACGTTTTCGGCAAATTGTGTTTCAAACGTAATTAATTGCACACACACACACACACACAGACAGAGAGAGAGAGAGAGAGAGAAAGAGACAGTGTGTGTGTGAGAGAGGGAAAGAGATAAAGAGAGAAAGGGAGAGGTTGAGTTTAAGAAGCCGCAAAGGAAGCAGCGGCAAAGTTAACAAGTGTTGCACCGCCACTTTGAAATATTCAGGTGGAAATGGCATGCAGGGCATGCCACATGCCACTTGCCACATGACACAAACGTCTCGTTGGAGTCACGAAGTTGAAGGCAGCAAACAAACAGCACAGCCAAGAAATATTCTTAAGCAAAAATAAAATTAAATGCAGGTCAGACAATTCTCTTATCCAGCGCTCAGATAATAAGAAGAAGAAGAAGAAACGGCAATGGTTGCTAAACAACATTAGTGTAAAAAAAAAAACTGAAAATGGATGTGAAAGAAAAATTCAGAAATACATCACTTGCTAAAAAGTTGAAAAGCATTGCAGAAAAATACAAAGCAATGAGAGTACGTTAACATAAATTCATGTGACCATGGAGGTGACTCTTCAAGCGCTGAAAAATTAACTTCCGTCGGAAGTAAAAGGGATTTTATTCTGACCAAACTGTAATTGAAGATGAAGGTCACCATGGAGGTGATTTCTAAAGCAAATATTTCATGACAAATCAGATTTTTCGGAAAAAATTTTTGACGGTAAAGATTGTTAGCTTAGAAAATTGACAATAAAAGTGACCATGGAGATAATTTCACTTAAAAAAAAAAGAGATTGAACTGAAGCAAAATCTTAAATTCAAGCTCAACGAACTTTTAAAGTAAAATGTGCCCAGGTAAGTGCCCAGGTAGGTGGCCAAGAAGGAGGTGCCTTGTAAGATGTTTTATACAAAAGTTTTCTTAAAATTAATTAATATTAAGATTGTTAGCTTGCAAAATGTGTCAATGGAGGTAAAAATATATGACCATGGAAATGTCTTAAACAGTTTAAAAATGAGCAAGGAAGATAAATTTCTTAGCTGTTTATTGAAATGCAAACAACTATAAACGTACAAATTATAAATATTTGTAAGAGCGTGATAAAAAGTGATCATGGAGCTGCACACGAAATACAAAAGTGCCGTTAACTGTGCAAACAGTTAATTCCAATGGCAAACCCTCAACTATTTGCACAAATATGCAAACAATTCGCATTGGGGGAGTCGCTCATAAAGCAGTCGCAAAGCATTTAAGTTATGCAAACTGTAAAATTCTCCAGAGTTGCCAGACTCCATCGAAAACCAAAGGGTATACCCCATTGTTTTGGGTATTTATAAATGCATTTGAATAAACTGAGATGAGAAATCCCCCAAATGCAATTCACATGCTCAAATAGAATAACGACAAGCCCAAAACTCAAATTCCGACTCACAATCCAAATGTCGAAATGGAAGCAAATGACATTCTAATGCCATTTCCCACATCAGTGTGGCAAATGAAATTTCGAGGCTCCGTTACTCGATGTTAGGTGAACGTTAGACGCTGACCAGCAGCAGGATTTCAACGAGGTCCTGACTGCTTGCTGGGATGCCTGCCTTGCTGGCTGGCTGGCTGGCTGGCTGCCTTGCTTGCAGGTTATGCAAATAACAATTTGCTGGCTTGCGTGAACGGAAACAATTTTATGGATTAATAGTATGTAAATCTTATAAACAAGGTTTTCTTTTTTTGGGTAACTGGGTAGAAGCTTAGAAATTAAAATCGTTCGCCTACAAATTGACATTAAATATCGTTAAGTCATGTCCTTGCCGCCGGCCAACTGAACAGGGCCAAAATGAAAGGGCCTGAATGGAGGGCCGAAAGGCAGCACCAGGGTTGTCAGGCTTTGCCTTATTGTTGTCGTCGTTCCCTGTCAGCTACTTGTTTATTATATTATACCCGTAGCAGAGGGCCTCAAGATTATGTCATCCGATATGTAACGCATTTTTATAATCAGATTGAGTGCAAGTATATACATAAAGAAACTGTCTGCCTGCTATGATATATTTATATATACATATATACATATAATATGCTCCCATTATGTATACAAGTTCTTTACGAGCATAAGTCGATATATCCAAATCTATTCAACTCACTTTTTATTATTATTATCTATGTATTTAACTATTCTACATATATTTTTGATATACGTATACTTGTATATAATCATTATCCATCAATCTTTTGCACTTTATTTCACGATCACTCAACTTTATTAAATAATTAACACAGGTAATGAACTTTATCTTACAGAGAAATCTTAACTATATTGAATTACTGTTTGTATCAGAAGTTATATAAGATCAATTAGCTTATCAGCTATCAACTTTGTCTTGTAAATAATATAATATTGATGATATATAATATTTAAACACATAGGAAGAATTAATCATTAGATAAGTCTGCTGCACTTATGCAATATGTTTGCCAGAGTATTTTAGCTGCGCCTTCTGGCAACAAACTTTTGTTTTTATTTTATATTTTATTTTTATTTTTTTTTGCTTTTCCTTCGCCTTTCTCTCAATTTTTGCTGCCTCACTTGCGCTGCATGTGTGTGTGTATGTGAGTGTGTGTGAGTGTCTGGTGTCGCCTGTGGCGTTGTTTCATGCTTGCCACAGGCATCAGCAACAGCAACACGAGTAGAAAAAGAAGAAGAGGCAGAAGAGGCGACAGCACAGGCAATTTTGGCGAATTAGTTGAGCTGCAAAATTGACATTTATTGTTTTTAGAATTTTTATGAGCTCTCGAGTAGCCGTCGACAAACGAACGGCGAATGGTTGACGAAGCTGCTTTTGGCCAGAAACACAGGTGCTAATTGATTTCACTTGTTTAATCCGTGTATAACATGCCCACTCGCCCTCTCTTCTTCTCCACCGCCCCTTCGCATTCTATTCCTGCCTTCGATTCCAGCTGCCACGCGCATTCATAATTTCGTTGCCTACTTTCCGGGGCGAGCACTTTAATCCAGCTGACCTAATCAATTGCGGGCTTGAAGACATTTTTGGCGCTCACATAGAGCTCGGAATTTAAATGGAGAAAACATTACTAACGTATATAATATATATACTTTATCAATTGAAGGAATAGTTTTTTAAAATCGATTTTTAGAGCACATAGAAGTCGAATGTAAAGGGAAATCTTTAAAATATTTATATATAGCAATAAGCTTATGTCTTAAAATTTATAGAACATTTTTACATAAATATACATGTAAATCACTTCTAGCTCTTTTGACTATCAAAGAATCTTTAATCCAAAGTTTTGCTTGGAGTTAATTGATTTTTTATACGCCTTAAAATTCTGTCATTACCAATACGTTCGATTCAACTAGTCATTGAAATTAACTATTAACTGGGTTATTTCAATTTTTCATGAACATGGGCTTGCGTTTGGTCCTTTAATAGGTCATAAGTAATGCATTGGATTCAAAAGGACACAAACGAAGAGTTCTATTAAGTTGTTGAACGGAACTGAATAACTGAATAACTGAATTAAAGAAATATTTCTTTGATTAACTCATTAGCTTGTATGTTTTACGAACTGGTGAATAACTGAACTTTTAGTTTACGACTTGCAATATGAACAATTAAAGTTGTAACACATCGAATTAAAAATTCAAGCTTTAATAAACAATTCTTTGAGAACTTTAATAATAAAGTAGATGAGACATCAAAAATGATGATAAAATAAAATAAATATTGTTATGTAATTGCAGATAATGAAAAAATCTTCGTTCTTTACTTCAGTGGAGGCATTTGTTAATTTTAAATATATCAGATTTGGGTCTTTAAGCATGTGAAATTGCGATATAAAATGAATTTGACATGTTGGAAGCAACCATTGGAGGCAGTGAAGCATTTGTAACGAGCTTTGATTTGTGCTCAAGACGTATAAATAAATGAATAAATAAATAATGTGAAATAAAATGAATGCGAAACAACATACAAAAAATTTAAATCGAAATCAAGTGAAATTTGTAAGAAATTTGTGGAGTGGATTTTGAAGCAGAATTCAATATTTGATATTTTATTTGCAAACGTTTTGTGTCTCGACTCTATTTATGGGAAAAGCTGTATGCAAAAAGCTGAAATAATACAAGTATATACCCTATATACTAATACATGTATATGTACATGTGCGTGCATGTGTATAAAAGGGAAAACCCCTTTTGCTTTTCCTTTGCATAGAGGTTGTGCATGCGTGTATGTGTTTTTATGATTGTCTTGAGGATTTTCGTTTTACATTTTATATGAATTTTTAATATGCCAAGAAATAAAATAACAAGACATAAACAACAACAACAACAACAACAACAACAACAATGCGAATAGCAAACAGCCAAAAGCGAAAAACCGAATCCGAATCGGAATCAAAATCAAAATCAGCAACAGACAGCAAAACATAGAGACACATAGAAAGAGAAAGAGTGTGGGTGGAAGCGAGAGGTGCGAGGGACCACAAAAAAGAAGAAATATATATATATACATTTATATAAATACATTTATATATATATATATATATATATATTATATATATATATAAAAGATAAAAAGGAATATCAAGCCAAATAAACCTTAAGGACATTGTAATATTAATTCAAACGGACATATACAAAAGTCAAAGTACATATGTAACACATACACACACACACATATTAGAGTGTGCGGCTTTTTGCCAACTTAAAGCGTTTTTTTTAGGTTCATTTTTTACTTTTTCGGTTGCCTTCTTTTAAATCTCGCTTTCTTTTTTTTTTTCTTGTGAAACAGCTTTTGATTGCAAATAGATATTTAGGTTTCTTGTTATACACAAATATAAAAATACACAAATATATGTAATATATATATATTTTTATGTACACTTGTACACTTGTATCCGTATTTGATATGCAAACTTTATCTCGTAGTTGAGGTTCCATATAAATGTTTTTATTTATTATCTTCTGCTTAGGCAAATTTAATATCAGTCAGATTTCATTTGGCAATTTGGCAAATATTTGTCTATGAAATTATATAAAAATACACACATATAGAGAAATATGAATAAATAAATATATATGTATATGTGTGTGGGTATTTTAATGTAAACATAAATACAAACATATTTTGTATTGAGGCAAATGTAATACATTTTTAAATTCAAATTTTGCAAACATATTTGCATCAAATATCGTTTGATTTCTTCGTACATTTAAAAAAAGATTAGCTTATCGAACAAAGAGAGTTGATGACGTCAACAACATCAATGTTTTTTTTTATAGAAGGATACTTCAAATTTTAATTTTTATATATTTGTTTCAAACATTTTCCTGGCCAACAATATCTAATATTTAAAACAGAAGAAAAAAATATAGTATTATATGAGAGTATTTCTTGTAGATAATTGACATTTGTTGTGTCTTACATATTGCACAACAAACAAAATTGACTTTTAAAGGGTACCTAAAGTTCAATAATACCTCGTTAACTTTTCTCGCTGATTAACATATCATTTATTTGTTTCATTTAAATTGGTATTCAACAATAACTGCATATATATTATCATATAAATCGATTTTTAATGCGATATTCGCAAGGTATAATAAAAATTTAAATTAAACAATATAAATTATATTTGAATTTATTTGTTGTCCATTTTGTAAAAAGAAATATTTTCGTTTTATCAAAAAGATACCATTCAATTGGAGATGTGAATTAAGTGGCTACATCTGATATAGAATATAGTATTACTAACAAACTTAAAATAATATGATACATATATACATGTTGGAATAGCATTCAGACAATAATAAAGTCAATTTTCATCAATGTAAATAAATTAAACTTTGTTTGACTTCATTTTATTTTAGCTTACAGAATAGGGTACGTTCTAGGATATGTTCATGTGTATCATTCAATGGTCAAGTCTTTAAATAGCAATTCCGCTGAGAAAATTAAACTGGCTGCAAACAAATGAGAAAAAGAAAGTCTCTGTTTTTTATGATGATGACATAAAAAATGGCATTTCGCGATTGCAGTTTGCATTTATTTTATATTTTATAAATGCAAACTGCGGTTGCCATTTTTTCATACAATATTTTAATACCATTTTCTTTTATTTTTGTTTACCTATACATGCCTGCGTGTGTGTGTGTGTGGCCACTTTTTTATTCTATCAATTCGTTTGGCCAAAAGCAATTTGCGCAGCTCTCATTTGACTTCCTTTCACAAAATAATAAATAATAATTCACATATATTTCAATCCGCTTAGATTGGCAAAAGGCGTAGAAAAAGTGAAGAATGCAACGCACAAAGAACACGTCAACCAGAAGTCAATTACGGAAATAAATTAGCTTCTATACTATATAGTATATGGTATAGTATAGAATATTGGAAAAATGATGAAGATTAAGGCAAAGCTTGTTAATCAAATATATGATAGAGAATATTCAAATATTCAATCAAGGCGATGCTGATGAGATTCCAAAGCTGCAAAAATATCTATAAATATGTATTAGAAGTCAGTCAAAGTACATCTTGGTCTAGTGTTGGAAAAGTACTAAAAGCTTAAGAGAGGATTGTTAATCGAATTATAAAGCTACAAGATGATTGCTTCGAATGTTTTTAAAATGTTCTTCTGTAAATAATGTATCAGTTGTTTTATTCGTATATCTTATACGGATTCCTTTGGATATTTCCGCATACGTTGACTTGACGAAATTAATTACGTGAAAGTACTTCCTTTTTTTATTTCTTTTCTGAATTACTTAAACCATTTCAACAAATTTCAGCTAATATTTTATTTTTTAATAATAATTGTGTTATTTTCAAGGATTGGTTCTGTATTTTATAGAGATGACTTCCATTGTTATCTTTTGTAAGAAATTATTGAGCAATAATACTTCTTAAAGAATAGATACTTCTGCTATTAAGCATTTTGTTGTTTATTTAGTTCTCTTTTCTGAGTTAAGGATTTAAGGATCTATAAGCATTGTGCCTAGATATGTATATCATTCATATCTTTTACAAAGAAGTGATTGACTTTCCGATACTTCTGCTATTCTAATGACATTTCTTAGAAGATAGAGATACTTCAGCAATTCAAACCTCTTATGGGGTTTGCTTTAGTTATCTCCAGATACTTTAGTAACCATATTATAACCGGCAATAAGAGATGCTCTAAAATACTTAAGAACCTCACTTGAGGGCTTTCTTCCTCTTCCTCTTCCTCTTCCTTGAATATGTGCGAATGATAATTTGTGCTGAAATCAAATAAAGAAGAAATGAAATGAAATGAAATGTTGTCTGCTGTGTGCTCTATAATTTGCATTGTTTTTTGAACACACTGACCGCAACCCACATACAAACACACACACACATACTCACACACACACGCTGAGTAAAGCGCTTAAGTGTGTAATAAGGATAACAATTTCCCATGGCACTAAAACTGACCTTTCTCAAGTGCCACATACACACATATCCACTCACATCCGCACATACACACGGGACACATCGCTGTAGGGCACAAAGAAATGGAGACACACACACATATGCAGCTATGGTAGCAAAGAGCAAAACCCAGTTTCATATGAAACCACAAATGTGTGGGACGTTCTTTTGTAGCTTGGTACCCTAACAAAGGATTGTCTTAGTATTCTAATAAACTGTGTTATCCTAATAAATATATGTATATATATATATAAATATATTTATATACGAGTATATTTCGTTAAGTACATATATGCCTCAATATAAATCGATCTGTCGTATGAAACTTAAAATTTTGTTCTATCTATGTTTTATCAATTAAAATTACCTAATAGCGCATTTGAAATTCGACTATGCTCAGTTCTCTCCCCTCTCATTGTCTTAACAATATTTCGTTACATTTCGTGGCATTCAGCAAAAGCAACAACAACATCTGACAAAGGTTCAAAAAAAAAAACTAAAAAAAAATCTAGTTGGATCCAAAGTTGTGCGTCAAAAAATATGTAAAAAAAAAGCTCTGCTCCTTGTTTTCCTTACATTAGCTTCGCCCAATTAACTCTGAACAACTTTTATTTTTGTATGATTTTTGTTTTGTTTTTTTTTCTTTATTTTTAGCTGGATTTGAAATAAATTATGCAGAAGTTGGCATTTGAATTGTGAACAATTGAAATTGAACAATAATTATTTGATTACCCACGCAATACAATTCATTGAATTCGATATAAAATATCGTTCAGGCTTTCATAAAAACAAAAACAAATTTTGAATCTGAATTAATCAAAGTTTTGAAGAATATAAAATAATATTAAATATTCATTATATTTTGATTGTTTTATTGTTTTTTAACAAATAGATCATTAATAAGTGTGTCCCTGTTAGAAAATTGGTTTAGTAAGGTCGGAAGTAAATAAAGAGAAGTTTAATATTTTATTTAGGACACATATGAAATATATTAGAAATTGAATATTTAAAATTTATCTTTTATTTGCCTTAATAATATTTTATATTTGTTATATATCCTGAACACGCTGTCAATTATTGAATTGAAGCATATTTTGCTTTTCTCTAACTGTTTGCAACAGATTTTGTTACTTATTCTGAGACATTTCCGTTCTATTCGTCTGTATGTCTCTTTATATAATCATAACGATCTCGAAAACTAAAAGAACTAAAAATCAGCAGTTTTTAAAATATATTCTTGTATTCTCCACACAGCATAATTATAACAATTTTTGCCGATACCGTATTCCCTTTTCTTAGTATTATAAAAAATCGAGGTATACAGAGATTATAAATGAATAACTTCCTTTCTTTATATCTTACTCCTTTGTTTTTCAATTCTAATTAAAACTTATATATGTATATGTTAGATTATGCTCAATTAGAACTCTATATCGAAATATCTCACATATTATAATAATCTTTCCTATATGATACGGCCTAATTATTCCCTATAATATAATATAAGGCAAAATACAACGAATTAGTCCCTATTCAATAGTATGAGGGTATTCAAACTTCGACTTATCAACCACTTACATCTGAATTTAGATGTTTTAGTGATTCTTCTTTCCATTGAGTGGCAGCTCACATCTGGAGTGGTGCAAAAACTAGCTGTTCCACATCAGTTTGTGGTTCATTTAGGATCTGAGTTCTTCGACCACTTGGCAGCTGGCTGGAAGTATATCCGCCATTTTGTGTGCTGGCTGCGCAGCGGGCGGTCAATGCCGCATAGAATCCAAATCGAGTTGACCCGCTGGGTGCAAATACCCCACGCTTATTGCCGGCTTTATCCTTATCTTTGACATCGTCCTTGGTTGGCTTTTTGCTTGTGTCCCGCGTCCTGGACGCGTGACCATTGCAGTTGCAGTCGCCTCTTGGCCATAGAATTCGTCGTCACATTTCCGTATTTCCCAGAAAAGGGAAATTGCTGCCCACACATACACACAGACACACACACATACACTCATACGTCATATGCAGCTTAATTGTAGAACTTTGTTTGCCTCGATGAGTTTTGGCTTTTGGCCACATATTGAATACTCCAATGCCAAAGCTGAACTACAACCGTAGGCGTATACCCTGTATAACTGTCTAACCAACGGGCAGTATAATGCTTAAATAACTTTAAAATCATCAAGAGTTTGTTATGTTATTCAAGTTTAGATGGTGTTATCATATAAATATCGTCTAGTTCTAGACTTAAGCAAACTATACGATGTTAGGAAAAGATCTTGTTATAAAAACTTTGATTCCTTTTGTACTTATTTTTGATTTGAATATCACTTGACCCTAAATGAAGTAAGTCTTGATGATTTCTCTCAGTGCACTGAAGTATTCAATCGAATATACAACCATATACACACACACACACATACATACACTCTCTCATACACACACTCATAGAGGGGGATTTTGGTCAACGGAATAGGCCATTCATATAGAATCTGAACTCGGCTTAAGCACTTTACTGTAACTTTCGAGGCTATTCAAATAGTGAAAATCCCAGTTTTGCAGTTAAACTCGATTAGAATCTTATCTTAAATTTGTTTCGTTTTATTTGAGAGTTTGAGGAATCGCAAACTTGCAATTCGCATCGACAATGGATCTTATCAAATGGATCATTCAGCTGCTGCGCGTGGACACAGTTGACTTTATGGCCACATTAAGTTTGGCCATGGTCCTCCATTTCGGCGGCCTCATCTGGAGTCCATTGAATTCGCATCAGCCGGATTTGAGCTCCGGATTATATATCTGTGCGGTACTATTGCTAATAATGCGGCCATCGAGTCGCCAGCGTTTGTTTAATGGCCAATCGTTGAGCGTCTGGCATGCAATTTGGCCAAATTCAATGAAGATGACACTGGCCCTGATGCTGGTGCAACATGTGGCACTGTTGCGGCTATGGGACAATCTGGTCTGGGTGCTCGATTGCACAATGTATCGCTGGTCGACCAATGGACGACTTCTACTCGCTGTCGCATTGCTCGGACATGCGACATTTCGTTGGCTCTGCCAGCTTAAGGCGGATGCAGATGTGACACCTGTTGGTAATGCCGTTGCTGCCACGCCTACCGTTTCGCCAACTGGGTCGAATATGTCGCTCAGCGGCATTCACAATTGCTGTCCCTACTGCTCCTCCACCCTGGCCAGCAATGTGACCATCGCCACGGAGCTGAAGGATGATCCATCAACCCTGAGGGATGACCTACGAATGTTGGCCAGCTATGGGCAGCAGGATCTCAGCTACGATGAAGAACTCTTGACAGATTTCTAAACGTAAATGTGCTCTTGTGTTCAACGGGCTTGACACAAACCCCCTCAACCACCAGCCACCTCCCCCTCCCTCTGCTCCATGTGACATATACGACAGATGCATATTAGGTAGGACCTCAGAGTTATATATTTTCGTATCGTTTTATGAGCAGCAAACATTTTAATGATCAATTTGTCATATGTTCTATAACAGTCGGATCGGGGAAGGAACCATAAAAGTAGGATCTGTATTAAAATTAAACTGGTTTCTAGAATGATTTGTAGCAAAAAAATAACATGCAAGAAAGTACAAAGTCTTTCAATCACATATATACGAGTTCTTTGAATCCAGAATTGCCATCCAATTGCCATTATTCAATATCAATTTTAATATTGATTGAGATTTTTATAAATATTGCTAACTGTTTCATTTACAGGGTAACTGCTAGCATATGCACTTAAAGTAACTTGTTTTGTGGTCATTGCGTTTCGAATTGCTTTTTCTTGTAAGTGTAAGTGTATGTGTGTGTGTGTGTGTGTGTGTGTTGGCTGTCCATCCGTCAGTCAGTCCGTCAGTCCATCAGTCCATCAGTCAATCAGCCAGCCATCCAAACGGTCTTTCAGTCAGTTATTGCTGCATCATAAAGAGCTCTACGCACACCATTCGGGCAGCCAATTTGAGATAACAAGAAAAATCGCTTTATTTCAGCCAAGGCTGCTTTCATATGACCGTGTGTGTACGTGCGTGTGTGTGTGTGTGCGTGTGTGTGTGTATGCATGCGTGTGCGTTTTAAGCTTTAATTGAATTGCAAAACTAGCTGCTGTCGTGCCTGCCACATATCCTAGACGAAAGCAAGGTAAAAACGGCTCGCTTTTCTTCAGTCCGGTGCGCTGCCCTTCTTTGCGCTTCTCAACTTGTGTTTTGTTTTGTTTTGTTGCTTCTTATATCATTCTATCGCTCTTTATCTGCATCAACATTTTCATTCGGCACTTTCTTTTGTCTTGTTTGTCTCGTTTGTTGTTGCCCTTTTGCAGTGACAATATCGCTGCAGGATATTGTGCGTTCAAATCTGTCAACAGAAATTCAATTACTTTTTGCGCACCGAGCCCCAATCCCGATCCCAAGGACTAAACGACAACCCCAGTGCCTAGCAGCCTGGAGCGTCGTCTCAACACTTTTTTTTTTTTTTCAATCCCCGCTCTTTCTTTCCTTCTTTTCATCTTTGCCCCCTCTATTCTTTGTCGCCACCATCAGCTTACATCTGTTTCAACACCAATACAACTGAACCATTTTTTATAGCTGCATTTTTCTCATCACATTTCCGCATCTCAACCATTTCTCTATGCTCGTTCGCTGCTGTAAACAGAGTATATTAGTTTTCAGTAAAGTCCTTCAGGCCGTTAGTTCGGCCTACTTGCCCGTATAAACAACCATACAATAGATACATAACTCAAATTTTGTTTACATATACTCTTGCTCTAGGGAAGTACTCCATAATTGTAGAGTCAAAAATTTGTCTTGTGGAGCTCTACAGCTCGACTAATAAACTGAAACTGTGATAAATTGAATATGACTTTGTATGTGTAGTATTTTAATTATATCTATCACAGCTTAAGAACTAGACTTTACAATTCGTAAAATTAAAAATTATTTTCTTATTTTTGTATAATTTATTGTTTTGTCTTCTGTGAACGAGTATTGCGCAGTCGGTTACGTTCAATTGCAACGTTCTCACTTATTGTTTTTTTTTTTTCTTTCGTCTCTTCCTCTTTGTGGACATTCGCTTGCTTTGTCGCTGAGGCTTTTAACTGGTGCAGCCGCTAAACAGGATTGAGCCATTGATTCAGCTGCATTCTTGCAGCACGTGCCGGCATCTGCTCGAGGCGACAACTTTCCAACTGAGCCCCCGGCCTAAGCTGCCAATGAATGTCGCTCCTATGGAGCAGTAAGCGCCATCTAAGTGGACACTTATTTGGGAAGCTCTTCTATGGGGTATATTGGCTGTGTGCCTCAGTTTGTGTATATACTTCACTTGCTATGGATATACACTGTACTGCGACTCATCTTCCGTATACCCTGTAGTTAGTATACACTGTATGTCGCTTGTGTGGAACAGTGAAGTGTATTTAAAAACACACTTATTAAAAGAGTTATTTTATAAGGATTGATTTGAAAATTTGGCAGACTTCTGGTATACCTTGTGCAGCTTTTAACTTCAACAATGTGGTAGTAGATAATAATTTACTTATTCTGTAACAACTTTATATTAGTCCTTTATCAATGTATATATATAAAATTAAGTATGTTACAGACGTTTCTTATTTTTTAAAGAGTATTCCAACATCGGTGTTATTTCCACCTTTGTTTATTTTTAGGAATCCCTCTCAAATTTCAATACAAAGGATGATAAAGCGAGCGATGATGGCGCCATGAAAGTCTTTGAAAATTTGAAAGACAGCTTTGCTGCTTATTAAGCCCAAAATACTGATATTGATTTCCAAGCTGATTATAAAGCTAATATATATAAATATATATATTTAATAGAATATAAATATATGTATATACATAATAAATTTTTATATATTTGCTATAAAGCACAGCTGTAAAATAGCTGCCGACAAATCTGTTAACATTCCCCATTTAGGCTATGCGATTGGTATTCGCCTCTTCCTTTTTCCCACCCACTGTGTCACGCTTTTCTTCTTCCTTTAACAAGGCAACAAAAGCGCGAGAAACATTCATTAATTAATTCGCTCATTGATTCGTGAACGCTTCTATATAATTTTATTTGAATAGCTGACTTTTAATAAGCTTCTTTCAATCAGTTACGGCAAAATATTTCCCCTCTCTTCTTGTTGTTGATTTTTTTATTATTTGTAATTACGGAATTTTCTCTTTGTAGGGAGCTTAACAACTAATCAGAATCTCGTTTTCGGGTCTGTTGCTTCATTATGACTTTGACTGTCAGTTTAACCTAACGTAATTGAGTCTAAGTCGTAAGTATAATCAAGTCATATAGATATAGATAAGTATGTATTTAAGTCATTCATATATATAATCAGCATGACTCGCAAGAATGCGTTCTTCCTAACTTCCACCCTCTCCTTCTTTCTATCTTATAATTTCATTAATTATGCTTTGTTTGTAATTCATCAATTATGCTTTGTTCCGCATTCTTAAACGTTATTTAAAAGCATTTAAGACTAAATTAATATCAAGTACATTGGCTTAGAAGCAATTATTGGTAATATTCATTCATGTTAAACTTCAATTGAAAAAGTGAACAAATTAAGAAAACTTTCTGCTTATCTTCTTTGTTCGCTTTTCTTAAACGTTTTGCAATTACTGCAAAAATTGTGATCAAATATTTCACTTTATTCTTCTGAATTTCAATGCTTATTATCATTTGCTAAAATTGTACACTAGGGTTATTCCATACAAACAATTCGAACTCAATTCGTTCGTTTTACGTCTGCTTTTCTCTCTTTTAGCCGATTATAAATTTTGATTTTGGGTACTTTATGTTATTGATTTCATTGAAAGAGCTAGTTGAGCCGTTTGGCCCGCACAATTGTCAAAAACTTGAACGGACGTCGTTGACACTGATGGGCAAATCGATAAAAGACAAAAACCAATGCCAAAATTTCAAAATAATAATTCAATTCAGGACCTCAATAAAAACCCATTCCGGTAACAAACTAGTTGAACTGAAAGTTGAGATTTGTCTTTTCACACTTTCGACTTTGACATTTTCTCTTATTTTTACCTTTAGCTTTTCTCCGTGTGTGTGTGTGTATAGGCGGACTTGGTATTTGGTTCCAGGCTCATAGACTTCAAATAGCAAACGGTGGCAATGAAAGCAAAAGTTTTTAATCAGTTATGTAAATTTGTTTGGGCCCCGCCTCAAAAACTTTTTCGTCCAGCTGTCAAAGTCGGCCTCTGCGTAATATTTAATTGACTTTCATATAACGGATATATATATATATATATATATCTGACGAAAAAGCACACGGTAAGCATTTTCCACTTCACTTCTCTCAGTCACAAAAAATCTCCGTCTGCAATTGGCAGCACAATTGATTTATTTTTATTACCTCTTTCCTTTGTATTTCTGTTTTTTTTTTTTGTATTTTTTTTTTTTGTTTATTTTGTTTTGTGTTTTTATTTATTAACTGTTTACCTTAGCCATATTTAATTGATATAATGCATTGTATAAACGAATGACACGGAAATTCAATCTTTAATTGAATATGTCAGGTATTATGCAACTGGCTTTCAGGGTTCGCTATGTTATTAATTGAATCCACAACTTAAATTAATTATTTTAGTAGCGACGCAAAATTTTACGCGAAGCATTTAAAATTATTATTTTTGTTGTTCATTTTCATTATTAATTACACTAATTTTGATAAATTATTTGCTTGTTTCAAAACGTTTGTTTTAGATTAATTGATTGATTATGTGGAAAATGACAAATTTTAAAACATTTTAAATTTGGCTGAAATTAACACAGTTGTGAATCGGTTACAATTATCATTCAGTTAGCAATTATTGCTGTTAATTCATAGTTATCTGTTAATATACTTGACACATATTCACGACACACACATGTAAAAAGCTGCATTAAACTTTTTCTGGCTTTTACATCTAAGATTTTGTAAATAAAGTTATTTGTGTTCCCAAAGTTTTGGGCCGCTGCTTACTTAAAGCTACTGCTAGTATACCCAGTAAAATGTTAGCGGAATTGAAAATGTTGCCAATAGCAATTTAAAGTTTTGTCCATTTAAATCGATGAACTTGTACTTGATTTAAGCTTTAACTTAAGCCCTGGATTTGTAAATCTTTTACTTAAGTCGTGTAATATTATCCATCATTCAACGCATCAGAAAGTTCATTTAAATCGCCACGCGTTTCCGCTTGACTGAATGCTTTCTAAACCACCTTGTCGCACAGTTTCCCAGCCCCCTAAAACAAACCCCAGCTCCAATCTCCGCCCCCATACAAACTGCCCTATTGTTGCCTACTCGTCGATTGTCTGCGATTTCCGCGCCAGCAAAAGTTGCTTTAGAGCCGGCGACCCGCACAATTGTGACATCAACTTTGGCTGACTATCTGCTACACTAATGGATATGTATGCACATACATATACATATATACATATATACATGGACATATGTATATATCTGTATCTGTGCCGCTGTCTGGTATCTGTAGCTGAGCCACTGCAGTTGCTTGCTGACAGTTCGGCTGGCACTCCTTCTGCAATATGCATGATGTGTGTTCTATGCATACACACACACACACAATCATTTACACACTATCTATCGCTGTCCCTCTCACACTTGTACATCCATTAATTGTATGGCCCGGAGAGGCATTGTGAGTGACTCGGGCCAAGCAGGTAAGCAGCTGCGATAACTCAACGACATTTCATTAGACCATTAACTGTCAACTGCAAGGACATGAGACCCATGGTCCTGACCTTCCAACTCTCGCTCAGCATCCCCAGCACGGAATCTCACCTTCTGTCCACCTAATCCCCTCTCCATTCTTTCTCATTCTTTCTCTCTTGCCGTGTTTCGTTTTAATGTTTTTTGCACTTCCGTCCGTTTGTGTGTGCTCATGATTCCGACTACGTTCTGAACAAATTGGCCAGAAAACATGATTTATGATCGAACGCAGAGTTCTCTGATTTTAGTATTACCCATGTGACTGCTATTTATGCATGACATCTCTTTATTTAAAAGCTTGCTTATGCAATTTATTCCCCATTGCAATTAAATTTACAGCAAATATTAACGAAAATGCGTATTTAGCAATTTAACCTTATTCCTAAGTGCTTCAAAGTGACATATTAGAAATTTATAGCACTTTTAACATAAATCAGTGTTGGATAACGCTTGCAAAACTTCTTGAGCTTATTCTGAGCTGTAAGTTATCGGTTTATTAGAAGAGTTTAAGTAAACATATTTTATTTTAGCTATTGGGTAATACACTAAAAGGCAAATACAGTGTTGCAAAACGATGTAAACCTATATTTGTTTATAAATAGAATAACTAACCACTAAATATGTCTTCGTTCTATTTATAAAACTAAGTGTTATTTGACGTGAAGCCAAAGTATTCCAGTGTTAAGTATAATAAAAAGTAACAGCAAGAACAAATGCGTCGTTAACCAACACAGTTTGTAGCAATGCTTCCGCAATTGGCCCAACAAGAAATCAAGCAGCATTTAAAAGGGATTCAAACAATAATCCATGTTGCTTGCATCCACACACGCAGCTTATGTTTGTGTTGAGTGCGAGTGTGTGTATGTGTGTTTGTGTGTGTGTAAGTATGTTGGTGTATGTGTGTGCGCAATTGTAACAATGTTGTAACTGGTAACTGTCAAATTGGCTGACAGAGCAGCAGGCGTAAAGTCACTCCGAGAATGGGCTTGCAGATGGAGACTGGTTAAATGGGCCTGAAATGCCAAAAAGAACACACACTCACACACACACACACACCCATACACACTCACACACATACACCCATACATACACAAAGTGAGGCTGTCAAACAAATAGTTTGCGTTTTGTTTACTCGGCTTGCTTTTTGGCCAAGAAGTTGCCCACTTGCCCTACTCTGTGTGTGTGTGTGTGTGCATCAGTGTGTATTTGTGTGTGTGTTTGTGCACATGCATGTTTGCGTGTGTGTATGTGTGACTGTTTGTGACTTTTGATTAGGCCGAATGTTTGCATGGCGGTCACAACGTCCGACTCGACGTCCTTGGTAAATACATTTTGACCTAGCTGAGCGTTCGGTCTCTCGCCAGCTGCCGTCTACAGGAGCGCAATGCGGTTGCCTTGTGGCCCAAATTGCGGTCATCTGAGTGTGCTCTGGGACATTGCACATTATGCTATTTGTAACTTTTAAAGATTTCTAAGCTCTGCACTCTAAACTGATTTCGTGTGAATCTTTTAGTTTTACATTTTATTAGATTCTTAAATTAATTGTGGGATTGAAGCTTCGCTTTAAAAGTCTCTAAGGTCTAAACTCTGAAGGCATTTAAAATTTACAACCGATTCAATCTCCTTAATCAACAATATTCTACTGCATATTTTCTTTCGTATTGCCTTGATAAGAGTGTTGACCAACACTGCTGCAAGCAGCTAAGCACATATTTGTTTGTTATAATTTTACATGATAATAATTATATACATAATCCAAAGCTCTAGAAACGAGTTGTTTAACGGTTATTCGAATCACAGGCAATATGAATTAAAGTCCGACTCCCTCTTTAATTTATGAATTAAAAGGTTTTATAGTTAATGTTGAACTGAATGTATAATAATAATCTTAATAATAAGCTTTATATAAAAATTAAAATGGAACCGTTTTTTGTATTAAATAAAAAGTTGATGTCTAGCTGTCGGCCATTGAAATGAACCATCAAAGCTACTGTGAAGTGTTTTTCAACACTTAATCGTGCACAAAGCACAAAGTTTTCCACTTAAGCAGATTAAAAGTTTGCTTTTACCTCTCATGAAAAAAAAAACAGAAATTTAATTAACAGTTATAACTAACAAAAAATAAAATAAAATAAAATAAATAAATAAAAATGCTGAAAAGGATTATTAGAAAAATGTTTTCCTTTTTGCTTAGCTAAAAATTTGATAAATTTCTTAGTGCAAACAAATATTGGAATTTACCTTCAGGTTAAAGCTTCTTTTTATTTTGTATGTGTGAGTGTGTGTGTGTGTGTTTATCTGCTGGTAAATATTGTCTTTATTTGCAGGCAAGCATCTCAATTTTTTCTTTGCACACAAACAAACAAAATTGTCAACTGTTTTTTTTTTCTACATTTTCTTCTGCCTTGACTGCTCTGTCTATATAGACATATATATACATACATTTATACACATATATGTATGTATATATATTTATATATTTTGCTTTTTTTTATTTTATTTTTGTTGGTGTTGTTGTTTATCTTGCGGACATTTCATTTGACTCAGAGCTATCATCATTTGTTTTGCCACGTTGACACGTTGACCACGTACCATCTGTCTGTGTATGTATGTGTGTGTGTGTGTGTGTGTGTGTGTGTGTGTGTGTGTGTGTGTGTGTGTGTGTGTGTGTGAATTCTTGTATCTTATGTTTATTCGTGCAGTCCCCTCTTTCGGCACCTTCTCTTAGCTCATTCAGCTTATGTAACCGATGTATCCATCAACGAACCCTCACTTTGTCTTTTTGATTAATTTTCGTTTTATTTAATTGAAAGTTTAGTTGCCCATTTAATGGGATTAACTGTAAATGCAATTCATTTGTTAAACACCCCCAAAGAGGAACCTCAAATTTAATCGAAAGATTAACACGGAGACTGTTTGAAAATGTTCGCATTGCATAGTTGGTCAAAAACAGTGTTGGAAAGTGTTTCATTAAATACAGATTTGATTTTAAAGCCGTTTATAAAATTACGGAACAATTTAATCAATTTGATTGGAATTTTGCTAAAAGCAAATCGGAAAATTTCATTTGAATTTGCTGTGTAACTTTATGATGAAATTATTTGAATGCACAGTTATTCAAAGGAATTTTATGCATGCTGTAATACATTTTATTGACACTTTTACCAATACTTATCGCAAAATGAAAACTTTCTAAACAACCCATTGAAACATTTTTCTGAAAAATGTGCCTTTAAAAACTATTTGCAATGTAAATATTTAAGTGGGAAAAAAATTAATTAAAAATGTTTGCCTTTTTATTTTAAACCAGTGGCTTTCAAAGATACAAATAGATTCAATTTGTAATGAAAAACGGGTTGTGTAATATACAAATATCTACAAGAGTCAAAGATTTAAAATGATTTAAATTTGTTTTTTCTCTAAACGCATCATAATTGGGAAAACGGGGTATATTATTTTGTGAAAATGTATGTAGCAAGGAGACGGAGGCTTTGTCGACCCAATAAAATATAAATATTCGTGATCAGGATCAACAAGCGAGTCGATTAAGCCCTGTCCGTCTATCGATATGTATCAACGCGTCGATTTCAGCATCCATAAAAGCTAGACTAGAAATTTCGAATATACATAAGTTTTCCTATTGTTTAGTCGATAAGTTTTTTTTTTGCTTATTATCGATAATAGGTTTTAGTTTTGCGGACATATTTGCTTAAATCTAAGACAAAGCTAGAAGCATAAGCTTTATAAAGATAAAGAAATAAATATGGAAAATACGTTACGATTTGTAAAGAAAGAAGAAGCACATAAAATGCGAAGTAGGTTTAAATGTTGCATACGTAAATATATATATATAGATATAGATAATATATTTATATAATTTGTCTTGTGCGTTGATCAGCCGAAAGCTTGCTAACAAAAACACATTTTTAACTAGATTTGTAGTTAAATAAATAAAAAGTTGGTAGCTTGATTAATGTTTACCATTTGCCAACATTTTTTTATAGTTTATGAAATTGCATAAGTTTCTGCACGCAGCCTCTAGAGAGAGAATGAGTGCAATAAATTTCGTATGCTTATTTTGTTTTTTTTTTTTTTGCAAACTGCGCCACCTAGCGGGCATTGGACGTGCAGCACTTGTCATAAGCCTCGAATAGGCCGGAACTAAAACTGCGAATTGCGTGTTGTAGTTGTTGTTGTTGTTGCTGCTGCTGGTGGTGTTAATTAGCTATGTTCACGAGTTTGCTGCGAATTGTGTACCAGGGAATTGGAATTGGATGAAAAAAGGCACACGTACCAGCACACTTTGAGGTGTGTGGGTGTGTACGTGTGCGTGTGTGTGAGTGTGGGTGTGTGCTAGTGCTTAATAGCCATGTGGATGCGGCCACAGGCGTCGCTTGTTTACTCGACTTATTTATAGATTGTCAGGGATTGCGCCCAATGCTTCACACCGCGTGGAAAACCCCCATAAGACACTTTTCCAATAGTAATTTCCATATTGAAGCCGCATGTGGGACACAAAACTAAGAAGAAGAAAAACAAACAAACCGTTAAGAAAGGTGTTCAGAGTGTCCGAAGTGAGAGAAAGAGAGAAGAGACTAAAGTGCAAGTTTAAATTCCAGAAGTCGCAGACAAAATACTCTTCCGATTATTTACTGCTCGATCAACGGCACTTGAAAAATTTATTAAGAATTTCTTTTTCTTTTTCTAAGTCAAAGAAAGCTTTTTTACAGGGTATTAGAAACATAAACTAATATGCTGCACAAGGCAAATGGCAAATGCAAAATGGGAAATGGAAAATGTGTGTCTGACAAATGCAGAGCATGCAGAAGGACCTCCGCCTATCTGTCTGCCTGCCTGCCTGTAAGTGTGAGCGAGTGTGCTGGCGGGAAGGAGCGAAGGACTTTTGATTTATCACCTTAATAAGCGGCAAAGGATCCTGTGGGTAACATTATTTACAACTAGCTTGAATGATGAATGATGCCACCTTCAGTCGCACAGCTCCCCGCCCGGCAGCCAGCTAAAACGGTGAAACGGTGCGACAGGTGACCCACACACGGGCAGGAACAAAGCCAAAAGGCAAAGAATACCCAAAGACACACACGCACACACATACACAGCCACACAGACACTCACACACACATGCAATGGCATCATCAGCAGCACATTATTGACATGAAATAGAAATTAAAAGACCACACACACTCCCACTCCCACACCCACACACACACACACACACACCCACACCCACACACACACACACACACACACGCATTCACCCATACTCGCAGACACGCATTCACACAGATTGGCAAATCTAAAAATCAGTTGCTAAAGTAACTTCGGTCGGGCGTCGTCCGTTTGACATCTCCGTGTCTTCCATCCGGTTGCCACGCCCCCCGCCTACCGCCTTTATCCATCCTGCTGCTGCTTCTTCTTGCCCCTCCTGCTGCAACCGCTTTTTCGCCAATCCCACATCCTGCCTTCGTTTATGTTTATTTTATACGGTTCGTTGGCTTTGCTTTTAACCACGCGCATTCGCTTTTTCCTCTCCCCCCACTCGCTATCTCTGTCTCTCTGTGTCGCCATCTCTTTCACTCGGTCTCGGGGCTTGTGTGCGCTTAGTTTGATTGAACGCCAATGTCTCCATAGTCCTTCGTATTGAGTGTTTAAGTGTATTAACGTGTGTGTGCGTGGCGGCGGCGGCGGCGGCAGCATCAGCGCAATGTCAAGGCATCAGACAACACTGGTGACCAGTGTTGATAAAGTGGATTAAGGAGCGAATAGCAAAGAAATGCAGGTGCACTAATGCCCGTGCATTTCCACCTATTTGAAATGAATTTCACGATCTTACAATAAAACTAAATTCAGACTATTTCAGAGATTTGTCACAGTAGATCTATTCAGTTTTTTGTTCGAATTATACAACACTGGAAACGTTAAAAAGCTATTAGTATTAAGTGAACGTCAACATTGAAGGCTTTCCTTAGTATAATCGAGGAGTTTAGCGTTTAACAGACATGATAGAGGATAGGTAGCTGCATTTTCAATTTACAGGGTATGCACATGTTAAAACAATTTACAAAGTTTATACACTTTTGAAAATAGCTGCTAAAACTTGTCTAAGTTATGTTTAGTTATAAGATGTCTATTTGGAAGCAAAGTTTGCTGTAGAAAATTGAAACGAATTCGCTTGCTGACAGAATAAGGATACCCTATCTTAAAAGAAAACCCGCCTTGAAGACAAGAGCTCACATTTCAGACTATACAAAAGCATATTCAAGCGCTTTTTGCAACCATTTCGAATTCAAGAAACTTCTACGTTATCTTCTTCTACTTCTGGCTTAGCTGCTTCCTCTTGCCATACACATAGACAACAGCCAGTGTTAACAAGGGCCATAAAACTACCAAAAAAAGCAGCGAAGAAAGTGCATTTAATTAGTTGCAGGACTAAGAATAGATTCTGGGCCCAGATCCTGGCGCAGGATGCGTGGTTTGGGGGTTGGGGGAGTCGCTTAAGCGATTTCCGTTGTGGTATTGAATATTTTTGCACTCCCTATGTGAGTGTGTGTGTGTGTTGTTGTGCGTGAGTGTCTGGCATATTTCTATTTTAAGCAAATGCACAATGCAGTTCACACACACACACACACACACAGATAGACACGCGAACACACACCAGCTGGCAGCTATAGCTAAAGAAAACTCGAAGCGAATCTTGTAGCTTAGCTTTATCGACGTTTAAATACCCTGGCAAATACCTAAATCACTTTTTATGCATTTCTAAACTATTAAACAAAGAACGTTTATAGTTAGACAAACATAAATGAGATATGACTTTATCGATTGCATCTGTAATAAATGTATGTGTGTGTGTGTGTGCTAAGTGTAATACCCCACTGGTGTAGGGTATTAGGGTGGCCCATAAAAGTCCAAGCCACACACATTTGCAGCTGGCAAATAAAACGTTGGCAACCGCACGCCATTTTCATGTTGCATCCTGCCATTACATACACACACACACACACACACACACACACACTCGTCCTGTAGCCGGTTTCACGGTTTCTCTGGCCGCATATGCAAAACTGCTCGTTTATTCAACAACATAAACATTGTTGTGCACATAAATTTATACAAAGTTCTAGTTTACATACCAACACATAAATACACACACTGACACACACACACACACACACTGGCACACACTCGTCGCTGTGAGCTGGCACAGTTAAACGGACCGAATCGATATTCATATCAACCGCAAAATGTGTGTCGACGTCGACGTCGACTTCGCTGCCACAGCAGCAATTCAAGTTTTTTTCCCAATTTTTTTTTTTTTTCAAATACCCTTTAAGCAGGCATTTTGAACCATTGACTCTGTATGTCACGTTTTGTTTCTGTGTCTAAAATCTAACGCAGAATTTTTAACTTCAGATATTCTAATTAATTATTTATGTCTTCCTTCTCTTTGCTTAACTTTTTCGCATTTCATCTAATCTTCCCCCCTTACTTTCCTTATTTTTCTTACAATATTTTTTCTTCTGCATATACCTATAACTTTGCCTATTTTATTTTGGTTTCCTCTTTTTTTATTCTATATTTCTTCTCAGTCTCTCTTTCATTACATCTATGTTTATGAATAGATGTTGATAAATTTTTAGTTTGCTATATTTTTTGTTTGCCTACTTTTGCTCTTTGTTTTACTTTTCCGTACTTTTCTCTCTCACTCTTATTTTAGTTGTGCTCTATCTCTCTCAATCTATTCATTTTCTGCCTCCATCGTAATTTCTTCTGGTCATCTCTATAACAATTTTTTGTATTTTGCAGGGTATTTGCTATTCCATGTCTACTTAAGTTATTCGTTTTGCTTTTATTGCCTGTTGGTTCATGCGGGCGCTTTGCCTAAAAGTAGGCTGCAAAATTGATGCATTTAAAGCACCTGCACATTGCCAGGGCCGTCACACCTCCCCCACCCCTAACTACCAGCTCTCCATTCCTTATACCGACACCTTCCCCTTCCCATACATTGCCCACAAGCGAAATTCAGGCGCTCAGCTTTTAGAAGCCTGCAATTTGTCAATCAATGTGTCAGTCAGTCAATCATTTTGCCACGCCTCTTTGGCTGCCTGGTTGGTAATTATTGTTGATTTTAACTAGACTGCGGATTTCTTTGGAACTGCGAAGTGTTCCAACAGAAGGGGTGTCTTCTTCTTCTGCTTTTTCTTCTTCTTCTTCTTCGGCTACTTCCTCTTACTGGCGCTGAGCTCATAATTTCCTACTTTTCCTTAACACATTTTTTAATTGCTTTCACTCGACACGGAAATTAATTGTTTTCACTCACAGACTCTACGATTATATTTAATAGACCACAATTATTTATTCTTTTTTTCTTTTCTTATTCTCGAGAGAAGTTTTATTTATAGCTATATTGTAGCCATAAAAATTAAATGAATGTGCTATACATTTACGTATATATTATATATATTCTATATAAATACTTAGAAGGTGGGAGCTTTAATACAGTCGAGTCTTTTATCTGTGTGTACTCTGAGTTTATGGCTCGATGATTTTTATTTGATCTGTGGACTTATTAAGAAGGAATCTGTTGACTAACATAATACTCTAGCTGACTTTTAAGGATTTGTACACATTAAAAAGTGAGAAATGGAAAATATGAATACAGGGTATATTGGGTATAAGGTAGCGTAGCTTATACGATTGATTTATATATATTTATATGTTTATATTAATTTATTATTGTGTTTTATATCGAATCTATCGATTTCTGGACAGGTCCAAGTCCCATTAATTACAGTAATAAAAAGTAATTTTTGTTAAAAAAAAAATACTACAATTAAAAAAATAAACAATCTTTGGCTTTGCAAGTGCTTATATGTATGTCAACTTATGGCGGGGTAATCGTGAGTCGAGCATTTCGTTACGATTTGCTGTCATAAATGCTAAAGCGAAGCTTATTAAAAAACATTTCATTTCATTTGCTGCTGTTTTCAATTTTTCCTTTTTTCGACCTTCCATTTGGATGTAAATAAATAAAATGGCAAATGCTATAACAAAAACAACAACAGAAACTTGGCAGAGGCCCAAAATTTGCTGCCATTCAACAGTTGGCCACATTCGTTGAGGTTGTCTGGCCTGGCCAAGAAGAGGCGGGTGGCCCTCAAAGGGGGCGTGGTTGGTTTTTTGACAGAAGCAGGTGGAAACGCGATGAGGAGGGGAGGGGAGGGGAGTGGGGAGTGGGCGTCATAGGGCTTGAGGGTTAGTTGCTGGCGTGTTTTGGATACGAAGCCGCATTTGCGTTCTCCGCGGTTTCTGTTTGCGTTTGCGTTTTGTCAGCCATCTGACAGCAGCGGCGGCGGCCAAAAGCGCCACCTGCGGCTCAATATTGACACTTTTCTGTCGCCTCTTTATGTGTATGTATATATATATATATGTATTTGTTCAAGTGCTTTAATCAAATAGCCTATAATTAAATGTAACAAGTTGCCAGCTACAAACAAACACACAAGCAAACAAACAAACAACAACAACAACAACAATAAAAGATGTCAGCAAAATGTTGAATTGCCTTTTCCACAGTCCTGTCAACCATTCATTCATCCATCCATTCAGCTTTACCCACACCCTTTCCCCCTATCTATTCATCTATTTATCTATCTATCTAGCTGTCTGCCTGTCTGTCTGACTGTCTTCACATGCTGTTTGTCAGCCAGTTGCCTGCCTCGCGGTTGTGCCTCACATTGTTTGAAAGCCAACACAATTTATACACACATACATACTATATACATATATAGGGAACTACCTAATCCTCCATTGAAGCTCGGCATGTTAACTGTTAGCAATGCGTTCGGCATTTCAAGCCAATCCAAATATTTCTTCACTTGTCTGAGAAATTCTGATAACGAGCCCGGTTTCAATGAATGATTGATTGAATGATTGATTCAACAGAACACAAGCTGTGTCTGTGCATTCATCCTATCCAGCGTGTGTTTCGCATTCTTAAAATATATCCCACACATGCACACACATTTCCATTCGTTACTTTGTTCGATTGCTCCATAATTGAAAATATTGAAAGTCAACAATTGATTCGAAGTTCATAAATAAACTCGAATTCCATACAAACAAAAAAACAAAACAAACTGCAATATTCAATTAAATATTCTTTACATGCAACATAAAAAAAGAGAGGTTTTATTGCAGCTATAAAACTAGTTTGAACCACTTTCAAGTGAAATCCCTTTGCAATAATTACTCCAATCTTCGATAGAAACCGTCCCAATGGCTTTTATTGCATTTTTAGCTACCAACAATGAAGACTTTAGTCTGGAGCCCTGCCAAAAGTTATGCTTTAAATGAACTTCTGCTTCTACTTCATACAAATCTGACAAATCTGAGTCTAACAGGCTGTTCCATACCCTTCTCACATTATAATCACAATTTGAAAGTTTATGTATTCAATGAAAGGGTATCTAACAGTCGTGCTGCTGTTTCAGAATTGATACGTTGAATATGATATTGTAAAACAATTAAATAAGTAATATTTGAAAACCATATCACAAAGATGTTTATGGTTTTTATAGGGTATCTGCTATCTAACTGCGTGACAAGCATTTTCATCTTGTTAAAAGTTTTACTTTGGAACACTTTCAATTTTTACCCTATTGAATAGAGCAATTCACATAAAAATGACAGGGTATCTAACAACCTCGTTTGCTTACCAAAATAATCAAATTACAGTTCAGGCAAGTTTTTCAAACAACAAAAAATATTTATTAGAAAGTTGGATAACTTTTAAGAGATTTTTAAGCGTTAAGAATACAACCCATAATTATAAGCTACACTCCTGAAGTAGTATCATAATTGTTGCAAATGATGATTGACAATTTTTTTTTTTTTTGTGTCAAACAAACTTACTGCAGGGTATCTATAAATAAAGTATACCCACCTTTGAAATGTAAGACAAATATTTTTAAAAACTCTTAAACAACAGTTGCTAGCAATACAGGGCATCTAGTGAACGTTGATACCCGTTTTGTCATGCGTGCTGCCAACATTAAATTCCTCAAACATCTTGCACCATGTGGCATTCAGCTTTGGCGCATTGTCTTGTCGATACACGAACCGCCAACAAAGATGTTCGACGGAATGGTAGACAGTGCTGACCATGCACACACACGCACATACACACACGCACATACACACACGCACACACACACGCACATGTGAGTTGCACTTATAAGACTGAATCCATGTGCCATAGGGAAGCAACTGTTTGACATTTGCTGTCATTGCGAACGTCCTCGGCAATTGTTGTTGCTGTTGTTGTTGTTGTAAATGTTTATATTGCTGCTGCTGCTGCTGCTGTTGTTTTTGTTGTTGTCGTGACCGCCTGCGTCGCCATTGTGGAATTGCCGTTGTTTAACGAGAGCCTTTGGCCAGCATCTCCTTTGTCTTCGATGTGTATGGAAACCGACCTTTCAATAGATACCCTGGCATAAGCCACAACAGCATTGAGAGCGGTGTTGTAAAATACGTTTGTTTCTTGTTTTTTTTTTCAACATTTTTTTTAAACGTAACTGTCGGCATTTCTTTTATTTTATTCGTTGATTTCGCTTTGTTCATTTGCTGACTTTTACATTTGATCAGTCTGTCAATCCATCAATTTTTTTCATGTCTAGCATTACTTTATTTTTTATTTGACAGCACAATTTGGCTTATTCGATTATTTTTTTGGCCTGCTTTGTTAGATTTTTATGGCTTTCAATTGGCCTGAAGATGGGTTCGTCGACAGCTGGAGATATTTTCAAATGTTGCTTGAAATTTTATTATGTATCGGAGAAGTGTTATTACATTCATATCTTAGAATATAGTAAGGTTCACATTAAGGCCCAATTCGCAAACATTTATTTTCAGTTGATTTTTAGTTTATGTTTTAGTAGGTAATAGTTATAGTTTTTAAGCCTATAGGATTTTATTTTTAAGCTAATCTTAGTGAACAATTTTTTGTCTTATCGATAAGTATCGATTATTGGTTTAAATCTTTCTTTCTTTCTTTCTTTAGTACTTAGCAATAAATATTAGGTATATACAAGTTTTAAAATGTTTACATATGTATACATCACATACACATATATTTAACCGAACAGATATATTTTATTGATAAATGTCGATCGCCTTTGCTTAATTAAAATGTTCAATAGTTTACAGGACTGTCAATATGCAATTATTAGATCTAGAATACTTCCCTATTTGAATGGAAATTCATTAAGGAAATATGTTTTTAGAAAAAAAAAGAAACCTTCCTTATTGTCTATAAAAATGAAAGATAATGATATCTAAGAAGTCAGAAGTCAGTCTTTAAAAATCTTTCGCCTAAAATGGAAAACATAAATGCAAATGCGTAAATTGGCAATCGATAATTTTTGATTGCATTTTGAATGAAATTATTAATAAGGAATAATAAATGCAAAGCTTTTAACTGTAGATGATTAATTTTGAAGCCCATTCTAATTCATTTTGAATGCATTTCATTTTATTGCAGCTACAAATCGAGCAACTGGCAGCAGCAGCAGAAGCAGCAGCAACAGCAGCAGCAGCAGCAGCTCGCAGGACTTGTGATTATTTCACGGCGGAAACGGAAGTCGAGCGGCAAAGAGCAGAAGCAGCAGAAGCGGGAAGAAGCAGAAATAGTCGCCAGTCGACAGTTGAAAACAATGCAAATTAAAATACAATAAAATGTAAAACACGGCACAACAACAACAACAACAATCAACAACAGCAGCAGCAGCAGCTGTAAAACAAATCTAGCTAAAACAGAGAGAAACAACAAGTGAGTCAAAGAAAAGAGAAAGCTAGAGTGAATGACTGAAAGAGAGAGAGAGGAGAGAGAGAGAGAGAGAGAGGTGCGGGTGCGTTAGGGTATGAACACTGTGGTCGTCAAATGGAAATGAGAAGCTCGCCAACTTTTCCACTGAATTGATTCGCGCAGAAGTCGCGGAATACGCGGTGTAGATAGCAGCAACAATTTGCATAATTTTTAGCAACCAAAACGCCAGCAACATACAAAAAGGCGCCAAATACAATACAAAAACAAAAAAGAAAGCAAACAACTAAAAGAAAAACAAAACAATACCAAAAGTATGTAAAACACACATTTTTGCACAGTTGCGTTACTTTAAAAAATCAAATATATGCAAAAAAGAAGCAACAATCAGAAATAACAAACTGTAAAAAAAAAAACGCGAGCAAAACGCGCGTGAAACGCCACCAACAAAAAAAAAAAAAAACAAAAAAGAAAAGAGCCGAAAAAGTTTGCCTATAAATGTACCAGGACAGCAGCTGCAGCAGCAGTAGTCGACGTGGCAGCGCAGCAGCAGCAGCAGCAGCAGCAACGGCAGCAGCAGCAGCAGCAGCGACGGCAGCAACAGGGGACGCGGACGACAGCTTTGAGGCGCTGACAATAATAACAACAACAACCATCACAACGACAGCTGATGCAACAACCACACTAATCACAGCGGCAACAGCAACAACAACAACAGCAGCAGCAGCAGCAGTCGCAGCAGCAACAAGCAACACCGCCATCGACATCGACAGCGCTGCCAGCAGCAACGGCAACAGCGAAGACGAAGACGAAGACGAAAACGAGGAGGAGGAAGAGGAGGAGGAGGACGAGGACGACGACGTTTATACGACAGCTGATGCAGATGTAGATATTGAGTGCACCACAGCTCACGGCTCCCGGTTGACATCCTCGAACAGCAGCAGCAGCTGCGGACATGCGGCGCTGTTCTACAACGCACGACAGCAACAGCAGCAGCAGCAGCAGCAACAGCAGCAGCAACAGCATCAGCAACAGCAGCAGCAGCAACAGCAGCTTGCAACACAGCAGCAGCAGCAACAGTTGCAGCTGCAGCACACGCATTTGGCCGCCGCTGCCTTAAACGCCGATGTTCGACTGCTGCGCAAGATTGGATATATTGCATCGCGGGTCCGTTGCCTGGCCAAATACTACGGCGATTTTCATCTGGTCAATCCGTACAGCGCGCAGCGGCAGCGACGCCAGCTGCAGGAGATATTGCTAAAGCATTCGATATTTGATCCGGGACGGGAGCGCGAACGGGCGCTGGTGCTCGCAGCGGCAGCAGCGGCCGTTCATGCAGCCGAAGCAGCGGCAACAGTTGCAACAGCAACAGCAACAGCGGCAATTGTCAGTCGCAGCCAGAGCTGCAGCAGCAGCTTCGATACACGCGAGCAACAGGACGAGCAGCAGCAGCAGCTGCAACAGGCGTCCGAATCGGAGCTAGACTCAGATTTTGAGAGAGAGGAGTTGGCCATTGCCACCGTGACAACAGCAGCAACAGCAACAACAGCAGCAACAGCAACAAGAAAAACAACTACAACTACAACAGTTCGTCGCAAGTCGTCGGCAAGCAGCACAGCAAGCGGACCAGCAGCAGCATCGGCATCCGCATCCGCAGGCGGTTCGAGCAGCGGTTCCACATCCCTATTGACGGCAGCCACGCCCATTGGGCTGCTGGAGGAGTTGCTGATACAGCTGTACGAGGATCAGGATCAGTGCGGCAGCAAGCTGACTGTCATTAGGCGACGGATTGCCTGCAGCGACAACCTAAACAACAACAACAATAACAACAATAGTAACATCAATAGCAACAGTAACAGCAACAGCAACAATAGCAGCAACAACTACAGCAGCATTATCGGCCACAACAGCAACAACAGCAACAGCAGCGGCAGCAGCAACAACTTTAGCAACGGCCACAGCCTAACCATGTCCACATCGATGTCAAACATGGTCGAAGCAGCATCAGCCGCAGCAGCAGCAGCAGCTGCAGCGGCCGCAGCAGCAACTGTTGCCAGCGATATTGCTGTCGTGCTGCCCACCAGCAGCAGCGGCGGCCTAACTGGCCAACATCAGACTCGCGCCTTTTTGCAGCCCTCGCTCGATGGGGACAATCCGCGTCGTCGTCGGGCCAGCGATTGCTCTGCGGTGCAGGCGGCGGCAGCTTTGTCCAATCAGCTGCACTGCATCACGCTAAAGAACAACAATTGCACAGCAGCAGCTGCGGCAGCGGCAGCAGCAGCGGCCACTGGGGGCAAGCTGCCATTTCATCGCGGCAGCTGTGGCGCTGCCGGCGATCATCTGCTGGCCGCCAATTCGATTGCCAATCGGGCGACCATCATATTGAGTAAGTCCTGTAGCAATGTCGATGGCGATACGAGCCTCTCGACCACAATTGGCAACAAGCTGCGCGCCAGCGCGACCGACATCGAAAGCAACTCCAATGGCCTAAACGATGGACGCATCGAAGCAATCCAAACGATTGCCGACGCAGCATCGAATAACGGTAACAACGAGTATAGCATCCTCCAACTGAACAATACGATCATTCAATGTCATTTCAATGACGACGATTTTCGCGCATTGGTCAAGGATCTGAAGCGTAAGGTTGAGTACACGGAGCGCATGAATTGGCTATGTAAGTACCATCCTTTATTATCCTTTCATTTTTAGCTATATATATAACTATATATATATATATATGTATACATCTACATAAAATGTGAAATATAGCATTAGCATATTTCACTCATTAATTATATATCGACTTCCTTTTGTCCGAATTCAAGAGTCTTATTATTAAATACAAGAGAAAAATTAAACCTTTCGTACAAATATCATCGTTGCCTAAATAAAAATCTATTTTTAGTCCTATCAAGTATGAAAAGTATAGTCGAGTGTACTAGTCTAGCAGTATCAAGAAACTAGGAAAAAGAATTAATCTAAGTCTGAGAATCTTGAAGATTTGGAAAATAGTTAAGAGTCCTAGTCAGTAATTTATGATTTAATACATGTATGTACTGTTATATTTGAATAACTTTAACGCTGAGTTGAATTTTGATATGCATGCGCTTATGTAAGTATGTAGAAAAGTAAGCAATATTTGTTCAGCAGCAGCAGTGACCTCTTCCACTGCTGCTTCGATTAATACTTTCTCCTAGTTTCTTGATAAACAGGTATAAACAGTTCCAGTACTAGAACCAAATCAATTGAAATGGGCGTAAGCTAAGTGGACGGGATTTTGAGGTCGGAGGTCAGCGAATCCAGCGAACCGAACAAATGCGAATTTGCAATTGTGAAATGATTTTTACATTTCATTGTAGTTCTGCATTTTGCATTTGCCTTTTGCTCACGGCTCATTTGAGGCATTTACGCATCAGGCTTTGCCCCACATTTGCGTCCTTTTAATGCCAACAACAGCAAATAGAAGAAGAAGAAATATCAAATGCCGAGCTCTGAATGCATAACTCTGCACTCTGTATGCAAATGCAATGAATGTCCACTTATTTGTTTACCCACAAGTCGAGCGCACGCTCGAGGCAAATAAAGGCTTTGCTCTCCAACTAAAACGTGAGTTCAATTGCTTTATTAAAGAGCTGCGATAACAGTGACTGGTTCCCTACAGAACTAGCAATGAAATGTACTGGAACTAGTTTTAAAAATCATTGGTTATATAATTCATGTAGAATTAAACGATGCACTGATAAAGAATTGAATATGAATACAAATATTAAGTATACGTATAGATTAGTAAAAGATAGATCAATTAAATATATATATATTTTCTTTTACTTCCTCAAATTTTTAAGCATCTGCCATCTGCATTAAAAGTCCTTTGTCTCAAGTTATTTTAATTTTTATTAATTTTATAATCGATATTTATCGATATCCCTTTTTTTATAGAAAGGAATATTTTTATTCAACTTTTAAACTCTTAAAAGCTTACAGAATTGAAAAACAGTCTCAAACTTTTGATGTCATTCAGATCAAACGCACATACATATATGTATGTATAAAACTGATGGATAGTAGAAGAGTAGGAGATGCTTTTCAATGCTTTTCAATGCTCTTAACCCATTAAAATTTTACACACACTTTTTTTCTTGGCACTCTGTGAAAATGGGTGCAGGATAAAACAAGTAGAATGCAATTAAAAGAAAATTGCTTAAGGGAAAACCGAAGCAGAGAAATGGGCAAAGCAAATCGAAAACAAAAAAAAAACTAACTGAGCAAATGCAGCAAGTCGTACGGGTACACTGGTAAACAGTTAACTGCGTCAAGGAAGTGGCTTAAGGATAACCCAACAACAACAACAGCTATAACAACAACAACAACAATCGCTGGCAGCAAAGACATCAATCGGAGCATGTAACTTGTGATGCTCATCAAGAGTTGCACTACTTTTGGCCGGTGTCCTTGCCAGGACTCTGTGCAGGACACTGTCTATGTCCATGTCTAGGGCTTGGCTCTCACTCACCCCCTGTTTATCGCTATCTCTTTCAGTCGAGTCTGACTCTGCTTCTTGTGGCTGGCACATTTTGCTTTTAAGGCTTACGCCTTTTATGTGTCTTGCCTGTGTCTGTGTGAGTGTGAGTGTGTGGTTGTGTGAGTTGGAGTGTGTGTGTGTTCGTTCAAGGACAACGGACGGAGACGACGACGAGGACAACAACTTTGTTGAATGGCATTAAAAGTTGTCTTTGTATCGACGCGTAACGTTTGCTGTTTGCCACATTTCGTTTTGTTTCCCTTTCACATTTTTTTTTGTATATATATTTTGCTTCCTTTTCGTCCTTGCACTTGGACGTCACACGTGTGTGTGTCTGTGCTGTAATTTTTCCGCATTGTCGCATTTTAAACATTTCAATTAAATTGCGCTGTCGCTTGTTTTCGATTTCACCTTCGATTCGCCTTGTTGCTCAACATTTTGTTGCCTACTTTTTGGCGCCTGTTGATTTCCATCCGTTCCATTAGCTGAGGCTGGCCCCACTCACTCTTTTACTCTTTCTTATTCACCGCTCTCTCTTTTATTCTTTCTCGACAATCCTTTCATCATTGCAAAGTCTCACTTATGCAGTTCGACCGCTTTGATTTTTATTGTAGTTGTTAATCTCTTAAGTTGATTACGCGCTCAAGCACCTAGCATTGCTCTCGCTCTCTCCTGCTCTCGCTCTCTCTCCCTCCCTCTCTCTTTGTCTCTCTCTTTCTTTCAGTTTTTCATAACCTCTTCGAGCAATCATCGACACCGTTTGCTCGCCATCCACCTTGCAGTTGGTGGTTGGCGGTTTTCTGCTATTGTCCTTGCATTATTTAATGGCTCGGTGTTATAACTGTTATGTTTCTTACTTCCGTCTCTTACTCTCTCGTTCCCCTGCCCACTTCCGCACTTTTTCTTTACTGGCCCAAAAGCTGGCACTTTTGCAACTTACAATTAAGAGTTGCGGCAAAAGTTCGCGCTTTCTCGTTAATTGAACAACGCAAAGTCATAAATTCAGCTGCCTTTTGTCTGAATACTAAGTATTTTTGCAACACTGGCTGATTTTCCGTTCAGCTGCTTAGCAACATTGCGTGTAATTAAAACGGCATCGGATAGAAATAAAGCTGCTTTCATCACAAACGTAATAGAAAATCGCTTTGCAATTTAACAGCACTTACATTGATTCAGAATCCAATTGTTTGTCTAACGAAAAGTGATTCAACTACGAACTAACTAGTTCATTCATTGCAGCTGCTAATTAGAATTAAGAGTTGAGATTAGCTTTTCCATAGTTCAGTTAGTGCTACAAAAGGACACTATACAAAACGGAACTGGTCACACTTAACATTGAAAAAATAAATCCGTTTTAAAACCCTTCTCTTTCTTGCTTTTTTGCTTTTTCATTAATCTTGATGAAACTGCTGCCAGTGTTGGAAGCCATTTGAGCAGCTAATGTGTTGCCTGGCTATGTAATTATCGATTACTTATCAATTGCTCAATCAAGCATATCAGTAGTTCAATTAGGGCTGGAAAATGCTTTGAATCCTTGACTTTTTAGTTTGGCTATTTATTTTTCTTCTACTTCTTTATCAATGCAAATGGAACTGCTGCCAGTGTTGTAAGCCATTCGATCAACTTATGTGTATCCTGGTTATGCGATAAACACCTTTCGCTTACACCTGTTGTCAAGTTAGGTTGCGTGTCGATTTTAATATAAGCCAAAGACTTAGTCAAGCAGCTGCACAGACACTTGTGGCCAGGTGCAGGAGATGGGCGGTTGAAGGTGGTCAGGGGTGGGAGTGTTCTTCTAAAGTGGGTCAAGCACGTCGGCCTGTGGGCCTTGCAGCCATTTGCGTCGTAAATCAAAACAGAGTGCCACACGTACTGCCTACACGCCTGTCGCATTTTCCGAGTATGTGTCAAAGGTCGCAAAACCTAAATTGCCCCTCGCGGCTGCTCACTGAGGGAGAGCGGGTGGGGGGTGGACAGTCGAGAGGGGGTTGGGGTATCCACAAAACGCAAAATGGCCATAAATTCAAAAAGCCTAAATGGCTTGGCAATACTTACAACAAGGCAGCCGCATGAATTTCAACAACAAAAATATCTGGAATGAAAAAAATACAATAAAAAATAAAAAAGAAGAATCAAAAATGAAAGAGCAGCGGAGCGGATGAACGTAGAAGGAGGAGAGAAGAATGGCAAAGCAAAGAAAAGAAAAGAAAAGAACAGGCCACATAATACGAATGACAAATAACAAGAAGCAAGAAATATGTTGGAAATCTACTCGAGACAGCCGCCAGCCACCAAATGCCAAACGTTAACCAAATGCCAGTCAGCCAGAGAGAGAGAGAGAGAGAGAAAGAGAAAGTATGAGAAAGAGAGGGGAAAGTATGACACTTAAGGTTAAGGGGAAGTTGGGTCAGACTGTCGTTTAGCTGGGACAAAGGCAATGGCCAAATGCTGAACAGCAAAGCAAAAATCTAATAATAATAAAATACTTTATTGTTCGGTTAACAATTCAATTGTTTCACTTAACAAGGCTCGACGCAACAACTAGAGAGCGAGAGCGAGAGCGAGAGCGAGGGCAAGAGAGAGATACGAGAGCGAAAGAGCAAATATGCGCAAATGAAATGGAGAAATAAAAAATAAATTGCCACAGAAGAACATTAAGTGATAAAGTGTTTGGCAAATCAAAACGAATCACTTAAATGACTGACAGCGCACACACAGAAGCAGTTACACAGATAAAGAGGGAGAGATGGAGACTGTGAAAGAGAGAGGGAGCGTGAGAGCTGGGGAAAGCAAGTGGCTATTTCATTCATTAGATAGAGTATCCATGGGTGGGCTGCTATTGAAAAGGACACCAGCAGAAAGTGAGTGTTGATTCAAAAGCCACAAGTGAGCCATGTGAATGGGTCTCAGCAATGTGTGTGTGTGAGTGGCATATATGTTACATTTACAATATAGCAAAGGAAATTTAAAAATTTAAAACTTTACCTTTAAGTTTGATTTGCTGTTGGTTGATTTGTCACTTATTTTACACTTTCTTCAAGCTGCGATCTGTTATGTGTGCTCTGCTTATTCTAGTCTGTTAACTCTAGACTGTTTAACTCTCTCTCAACTTTAATCTAGTAAATAGTTTACTATTGTCTTTTAACTTTGTGCACTGCTAAATGTTGTCTCGCCTCTATTAACTTCACGCTGATTAATATTTCTGTTCATAAGTATGTCAAGCATGTAAGTCATAGCTTTCAGATGATAATCCCAGATCTAATGCAAACAGCTGTCAATGTATATGTGTTGCACATAACATGCAAAGGCATGTTAAAGTCTAACAGCTGTTAAGCTCAGTCTTCAGTCTATTACATTGCGTAAATTATTACCCATATTTATTTACTAGTCTTAGACTTTAGCTTACAAAATATGAATTTACAATCTATTCTTAGCCAATTCTGGCTATATGTAGCTATATCGCACAGGTCTTATAAATATATATAAATAAATACTCCCACAAGCTGAGCTTCATTAAATACATATTTCCAAGATCGACGCGTACTTCATTCCAACTGTGATACAAATACCTAATACCCCCATTAAGGTTATTAAATGGGTTCCGCTTATAAAACGAAAACAAGTAGAATATTCTGAGAAAGCCTCCATAACTAATACCGTTAAAGGGAAAATACGCTGTCTTAATAAACAGTTTTCCGCGAATCGACAAGTCGTTGATATATGCTACACTCTCTTTCCAGCTTCTCCTTGTATACTTTATATACATAGATATGTATATGTACATTTGTATTTAACATATGTATATAATAGGAGTCTTTCGTTCTGTGTGTACTTGTGATACTTAATACCTCGTCAAAGGCACAGCAACAACTTGTTATGCACTTATGTGAGTGGGTGTTAGGGAGTGCAAAGAATGTTGTGGGTGGGGGGTTGGGGGCGGGCGAGCTGTTAAGTGAACGTGTTACAGAAGCAGCTATGCAAAATATTTGTTAACGAAGCACAAATATATTCATTTCGTTATCTCCAGCCACATTCTCCTGACCTCTCACTTTTCGCTCACCCTCTCGCTGTATGTTCTTTCTCTGTCTCTGTCTCTGTCTCGGTCTGTGCTTGCCCGTTGATATTGCATATTGCGCTTTTTTCCATGTAGGTGTAAAACAAATATTTGCCCTGTCGGCGACGTCTCTGCGAGTCCTGCAATGATTCTGCTTGCTTTTACCCACTGTCTCCCCCTTTCTCCCTCTTTCCACTTTCTCCCCTTTTTCACCATTTGCCTCTATTTGCCTCTTTTCTTCGTTAGGAAAGGAAACAGTTAAGCCTCTGCCTTTAGCTCTGCATTTATGGTATTTGTATACCCTCTACTCTCGGACTGTTAGAGAAAGCTGTCCTCTCAAATTGATTACCTTTAATATACCCTATACTGTTTGCCTGTTAGCGAAGTCTGTTGCAGATATTGAGATATTCAGATATTTTAGATACAACCTAACATTATTTTAACATTAGTTAACGAAAAGCAAGTTTCTGAAATGCAATTTTTGGGATGTGGAAAAATAAGGGGCCAACTTAAGCATACTTTTAAACATTTCTTAACAGTTTGTTGCTTATGGCCAAAACTTAAATGCAAACAAAATTCATGGCCAAACAACAATTCAGCAACAGCCTCAACACAGGGAGCCGAATGTCATGTTAGACTTTCGAGGCATGTTCTACGTTGAAGGCTGATAAAGGAGGAGAAGAAACTGAGGTGGAAGTGATGAGGCGGGGAGCATGTGGAGTGGGGAGGGGTAGCTAATTGCCTGTTGCACTCGCATGTTAAGCAGCCGAAACATGCAGCATAAATTGCCAGCAGCCACTTACCAAAAAGAGCGAGAGAGACACACAGATGGTTAAGGAAAGAAAGAGAAAGTAGTATCTTGCTTGAGTATCTTTCCGTTTTAGAATTTAAGAATTAGTTCACAGTTGCCAAAGAGCTTAGCAAATAAAAATTGCATTATGAACAATAAATTGTATAATAAATGTGTTTCTGTGTGCGTGTGTGTAATGTATAAACAAATAATACAGTCATGAATTGAGGCACATTTCGCATTTGCTGCTTGTATGTGGGCAAAAGTTACGACCCAACCAGTCAAATAAAAAGCAAAGTTTGTTTGTTTTTTTTTGGCAACAGCTGCAAGATTGTTGCATTGTTGCCAAGCAATTGTATACCACAGAGGGATTTGTGGGTGTTGGGGAGGGGGTGCAACAGCTTGCACGATTCATTGACGTTACGAGACACGCCGATTGGGAGTCTGTGGCACACATTAACTGGCAAACGAGCAAAATTGTTTACGGTCCAACTGACAGGCTGGCAGAGAAATGATGAGCTTGTTCGAGGCATTCAACGAACATCATCATCATCATCAAAGTTGAACTGTTGCCAAATCAGCTGCAGATCAAATGAGCCGAGGGGCAGAAGAACTGAAGGAGTCGTCAACTCGCTGACTGTGAGAAAGTTTTGCTTAATAGTTGGTGGGGATCGCTAGCTCATTATAGCTGCATAAAAGAAGAGTCAGTAATTATGTAAATATGTTGAGTATGGCTGTTAACTTTGACAGGCACTTGAACAGAATGACTTTAACTAGAAGTTGCGACCATCAAGCAAATAAAGTGCCTTTTAAAAGCCAGCGAGTCTTTCTTCTAAGTAGTTTATTTGCATTCAGATCCTTTCCTTTCTCTTTGCGCCTGTTTTTTTAAAGTAAGAAGGTACACAAGATTATGCAATGGAGCAACATACTCTTCCTATCTTAATTGCTCATTATATCGTTCTCTCTCTCTCTCTATCCCTCTATTTCTCTTTCTGTCTCTCCCTCTCTATGTGTGTCGCTCGCACCCTGTTTTCATTTTCTTGTCAGTTTATTGTCATTATTAAAGCGCTAACAGCTGTTTCTCACAGTTACTTTTAGCCCTCTACATTAACGCGCTCAAAAGTATGCTATAGTTTTTTAAGTGCCTTTTTGTGCTCATCTTTGCTCTGCTTTTCTAGCACAGGGCAGAAAACTACCCTCCTCGAGGCCTGCTTTCTATTTAGCCTAGCAGTGTAGCTAGCTGGCACACCTAGACACGCACACACACATACACTCACACACGCACGTCACTGTGCGCTAATAAAGTTAAGCAATCAATAAAAATGTTGATTATGTGCGCTAGCAACAAAAGCTTTAGGAGGCTCACACTTACACGTATACACACACACACACACATGCACAGACACACCACGCATACTCTGTATGTAAATTTGATGATGCTTGGCGCATAACACGAAATAATCAGTGTTTTTTTTCCAACTAACGCGTCGGCAGACCAAAGCAGCCTCTCACTCACCAACCCTAAGCCCCTAACTCCCAACCCTTGTTTGATCTATGTCACTCATTGTCCATGTCACTGTATTCAATCCGCGTTGCCAGACCGTTACAGTTTTTTGGGCGCTAGCCAAAACAGAGAAACATATATATACATATAACGATTTTTTAGTTGCTTTTGCTGCATGCGAAAAAATTCCAAATCGAATTTTAGGCTAATTACAAATTTGTTATTGACTTGCGTCAATATTAGCTGCAAGTAGTTTTAATTGCTTTTCTTATTCTTTTTTGTTGCTTTTGTTGTTGCTGCTCGTAATTACATTAATGTTAGCAACAATTTTAATGAGCAATCAAATGTTGCATACTTAAGAGCGCGCCGGCAAAGCCACAACAGCTCCTCTAAATTATAAGCTTTGCTCTTTACGGCTGTGCGTGTGTGTGTGTGTGTGTGTGTGTGTGTGTATAGATAGCATACATACATACGCATTACATACACGCACACCCACTTGCTAACCGCATTTGACACCTTTTTGCACCTCTTTTTAAAAAGTTTTGGCTACAAAAACAATGCGCAAAAGCTGCCGCAATAACTTGTTCTCTCTCTGTCTCTCTCCTCTCTCTTGCCCTCTCTTAGAACCCTTTCTTTTTCATTGTTTGACTGTTGGTAAACAAGCATTCAACTTAAATTATTTTACACAAAACCAAAAAAAGTGAAGTGAACAAACTTTGCTCCTTCGATTTGGTAGCCGCTGGCAAAAGTTGCTTTCATAAACTCAACTGAATTTTGTTCGCAATGTTGTTTATGTTTATATTTCTATTGCTATATTTATTGTTATTATTATTATTATTATTATTGTTATAATTATTATTATTATTGTTAATAATATTATGATTATTATTATCATTAGTATTATTAATATTATTAGTATTATGATTATTATTAATATTACTTTTACTGGTATTAATTTATTTTATTTTAGCTTCGATTAACTTTTACTGCTGTGATTATGTTCACTTATGTTAGCAGTGCAGTTACTGTTACTTTCAGTTACAGTTACTTTACAATAATGCTGTTGAAGTATGTGTAATGTTAATGTTACTTGTACCTTAACAGACAAAGTTATTATTAGTCTGCTGTTATTACAAGTTTTAAACTCTTATCTTTACTGCTGAAAATTTTACTGTTACTTTACACTTGCCACTGTTAATGAATCTGTTAAAAGTTAAGCTATTAATGCAAAAGTTTTACTTAAAACCGTGTGATGTATTCTTACTGTAAAAATTCGACTTAATGCAATTATGTGATTTCTATTTTATTGCAATATTTTTACTGTTATCTGCACTGTTACTGCTAAATTCATCGCTGTTAGTCACTTCGCTGTTAAAGCACATGTCTAAAATGTTACCTAGGATAAGCAACTGTTATTGTTGTTCTTCGCTTAACTGTTATTTTGTTAAATTCTACTGCAACTGAAACTTTTTGGTGTAAGCTATAAAATGAACATGTCTGTAAAACTTCTCACCTTTCTCTCCCTCTCTCCCTGTCTTACTTCTACTTTATCCACCTTTAGAATTCTACTTCGTTTCCGCACTGCTTGCTTTCACTTTAATCTCCTACTTTGTGTTCGTTTTTAATATACTACAGCAGCTGCAACTGATGTTAGTCAACTGTAACTTTAAGTAATGCAGCCACTGTTAAAGCCGTTGCTACGCCAACAGCTATCCCTCCCACTCCCCAACCTTTATCTCTCATTCTATCTCGCTCTTTAGTTTGTGTAACGTTTGTTAATCTGCAGCAACTTCTAGTGTTACTTTTGATTGTTCTTTCGCTGTTTGTTACGTCTGATAATAATTCCGCTTTATGTTTGCCATGTTATGCAATCAGTGAAATTGCAATTACCTTTGTTTATGCTTCTGTTATGTTCATGATTACAGCTTTCTCTTCGTCTCCAATTTCGTATCGTGTACAAAATCCACATTAATTAGTTTTACAAAACTGACTGGCAAGAATTTCAGGCATACTTTCGAGACAGTTGTCAATTAGAAAGTTCACAATTAGCTTCTCATATATGCGGCAAGTGCAGAAAATTGGGCAAATTAATTGACATATAGCTGGCTTTGACATACACTTTGACAAGCGGAAATAGATGAAGCTCTGCTACACTTATAGCATAAGAAATGTTCATAAAAATAATTATCAAAAGTTTTTAGGCATTTCCTTTCACTCAATTAAGAGAGTGTGCGCGTGTGTGTGTGTGAGTGTATGTGTATTAAGGTGTCCTGTGGCAGTGAAAGGATACACCTGCCATGCAAACGAAGCACGCTTCAGTCTTTTGTTCGTTTGAGAAGGACGCCGCGTGTGACCTGCCACATTTTTAATACCCAAAATATGACAAAATAGGAGAGTGAGTGAGATAAATAGGAAGACAGTGACAGTTAAATAATATGTTTGCCATTTTCCCTCATATATAGTATATTCGAGAAGCCCTTTCCCTTTGTCTCTTTCTCTGAGATGTGGTACGGTGCGTATACGCAATATCGAAATGAATTTTTAGACACGTGCGCCAATTAGTAGTTGAAAATCGAACAACGGCAATGGCGAATGAGAAATGCATATTGAATGACATTCATTAGCGCGTTTGCAAAATGAAGGTCGTAACATTTCAAATTATTTTCCCATTTTCCAGTAAAGTCAGTTTCAATTACATCAGATTTCACTTGCCATTATTACACGGAAAAGCCACATAATGCGTTTTGCTTGCTGCACGCATATACGTGGGTGTCTCTTGAATAATAACTCTGTGCCGGAGCCTAAAAAAATCGATTAATATTCCATTCCTGTCTTTTAATTATCATAGTCTCTTGTTATTTATAGACTTGCTATTATTATCGATAGTTTAGGTTTAGTTAAGGAAGTGTGTACAATTCAAGCATCATTTGATTAGCTACCGATAAGTTCAATATTGTTATCGATAAATTTCTGACCCTAGAGCTTAAATTAAGATATTTAATACCATGTTAGTAGCATAATCTCTAGTTATCGATAAATAAAAACGACAACTATTTTAGCATTGTTATCAATTGCTTAAATTTAGCTTTAAATTAAATTGAGATATGCTTAATTCGGTGTTAGCATTAGTTACTTAGCAATCGATACGTTCGATTTTTTATCGATAAACTTAAAACACGAGGACATGAGTTAAGTTAACAGTATTCTTAGTATAAAATTCTCTAAATATCAGATCTGCTGGCATATTGTTTTTCATAATTCTGAGCGACCACTAGAGAAGAGCTAAGCTATTAATAACTATAATATTATTACCAATATGTGACATGGTCAGAAAACATAACAAACTGAACTCTTCTATCTACAGGGTATCCAAACATGCTTTAATACCCGATTGTACCTAAGATTAAACATAATTATAATTCCGAATCCTACTCCCAAGAACTCATCGAGTATGTGTAATGCCGGAGGTTATATTTTGTGTGTGTGTGTGTGTGTGTGTGTGTGTAATGATATTTTTATTTCGGTATTTTTATTTTTAATATCTAAATTGAGTATCTATGTTAGGTTATGTTTTCTTTGTTTGTTTTGTTTGTGTTAGTTTTATTGTTGTTTTTGTGCCTTTTTGTTTTGTTTTGTGTGTGTGTTTTTGTCTTTTGTTTTTGTGGCACGTGCTGTAACTGTCAGGCCTCATTGAATATTATTTGAATATTTGTCTGTGTATGTGTGGGTAGCGGCAAGTCCGTATCCGTCTCCAACGCCCGGCCACAATCGACAGCCCCTCCACCGCCGCCTGTCCGCCTGTCCGCCTATCCACCTGTCCGCCTACCCACCTGTCCGCCTGTCCACCTGCCACATTTCTCATGACGCGTGCCGCGTGCCTCGCGCCGCCTTTTGTTTAGTCCGTTGTTGTTGTTGTTGTTGTTGCTATTGTTGTAGTCGCTGTAATTTATACGTGTTGTTTATTTTATGCCAATTTAATGCAACTTCCATACACAGACACACATACACGCACACAGTCTCACACACACACATGCGCTCACACATAGCCGCAAGCAAAAATGAAACAAACGAGCCGCGATTTGACTAACGTTTTCTCCTCGAGTGTGTGTTCGTACGCGTGTGTGTGTGACTGTTGGAGGGTGTTTATGTGTGTGTGTGTGTGACATTAAATATTTAACATATTGTCACGTTCACGTTCGTAATGAAGTGCAGCTAAGTAAGTTGAAGACTTAGAAACCAACATTCGAATATCAAAAGAAAATATACACATAAGTGAAATGATTGAAGAGGAAGTGCCGACTGCGTAATACTCTATAGCAGTCTGAAATGTTATTTGTTTAAATCGTGATTAACTCTTACTGTCAGAACTGCATCGTATAGCTCTGATATTTCACTTCCTCTGAATAACAAGAGTCTGATTAAGTACGTCTTATCCTCTAGCAAGGAAAATTTTCAAAACCTGCTTTCAAGTTTTTTCAACGTTTTTCGCTAAAAGAGCAAAGTATAGATAAGCAAAAATTATACATCAAGCTATATCATAATAATTTTGAATAGCTATTTATCCTTCTGTCAAACCGCACTTTTCTTAAACTTGACTCAATGTACAATTCAAATTGTTAACAACCGACAAAAGTTATAATAATTATCCAATTCGGCAATTATCAGGTACAAACAAGTTGGCAACGCTGCACATATTAATCAGCTTTAAACTATTTACTTGCTGTATAATAAATAAAAAAATAAAATTTCCAATTTGAAAAAAATAAATTTTAAATTTGACAACTTGTTGAAAATATAACAAAATATGTGAACACCTTAAAGATAACTGTTAAATTTGACAGAAGCATTGGCTATCCTTTATTGTATGCAATTAATTAGCTAACAGCTGCAGCTTTCAGAGTTTAGACAGTTGCAATTTGCCCTTTGGCCACAAAGTTTGTCCTCTTCTTTTTTTTATGGTTTTTATATATGACAGCTACAAGACAGAAACTGTTTGCCTTTTGACAACTTCAGCTTCTGCATTGCTTTTTATGCTTTCATTTCCTTTTTTTAGTTCTTGTTTTATTCATTTTATTTTTGTTTTTTTTTTTTTTTTGTTGTGTGACCTTTTCAACTTTTGCTTTGATATAAAGGTATTTTAAGCAGAAATTGCAGTCCGGCCGGGCTTCAGGGCTGTAGCTATTTATTAGATGCGCTTAATCAACTGTACATATGCATGTGCCACATTCCGTACTCCACATGCCTCATGCCACATGCCACATACCACATGCCACATGCCACCTGCCACATGACACATAAAAATTGAGTTAATGTCCATACAAATTTTCTCAGCTGAAAATGAAATTTCGCCCAAATCTATGAAACAAAAGCGAAAATAAAAATTCAAAACGGAGATGATGGGGGAAATCAAAACAGGAAAATTTCAAATGAAAATGAAACGGAACCAACGAAGCAAGTCACATTTCGCATTATTAAATCTGTAGGCATACGCTCACTGTTTTTGAACAGTTTGACGCCTCACATACCCTGTAGCCAAATCCTTTCTTAGTTGTCAACTAAATTATTTAAATAAAAACAGATTCTTATATTTTGGTAACATAATGATCATACAAAAATGCTTATTTTTAGAATTCAACATTACTGGTTTGCCCTTTACTAAGACCTTTCTGGTTTAATTTTTGTAAAGTCATTTCAGATAGTTTTTCAATTTATATCTAAGTTTTCGATTGCTGCTAACTTAAGTTTGTAGTCAACATTAAGCGTACGACCTTTAACACTATTTTTACTGAATGTCCGCTAAGGGTATTGCAAGGCATATCCTCAAGAGTCCTGCTTCAGGGTAGATACATTTGCTTGCTTTTAAGACTTTAATAATGGCTGTAAAACAATAGGGATATTCCCAGCTCATAATATTCATGTTTACAGGGTATCAGCAGCTATGTTAAAGTTTGCTACTGAGCTTTTGGTTGCCTAGCAAACACGTTAATAATTAAAAATGAAAAATTCATTTTGTTGTTGTGCCTACCTGTATTAGTCTGTGTGTGTGTGATTTTGACAGTTGAAAGGATTATGAATCTGTAAAGAGCAAATGAGAACAAAGCTAAGCACAAAGTGGACAAAAATATGACAAACCCAACTGGGACTAAGCAGCAAAGCTGCCAGCTTGTCGGCGGCAGATGGAGAAGTAAAAAGGGAGGAATTGGAGAGAGAGAGAGACAGGGAGACAGAAAGATAGAGAAGGAAAAGGGGTAGGATGTGCGGTGTCGTTTTGGGCATTATGAGCAGATTCCATGACAGGACATTTTTTGGCATTGAAGCTTGTGTGCGGTTACGAAATTTTCAGCATTTCCCATACCTCAAAAAAAAGAGGAGAAGAAGAAGTTTGACACCTTTTGACTCGCTTTCCTTTTGGGGTTTTATTTATTTATTTTGTTGGGCGGGTTTACTTGTGGCTTGCGGCCTGCCAATGAAATCATTTGAGTATATTAATTAAAAGCACTCGGTAAATACGATGGACGTCGTGTCCCACCAAAAATGCGCGCAGCTGTCGCACCTCCAGGACCCAGGAGCCAGGACGATGGCTCGGCCCCTCAAGTGGAGGATGCCAAGCAAATTGGATTGGACTGCGGCGCCCGCAGCTGCCCGCAGCTGCCAGCAGCTGAAACTCTGCTGTTTGTGTATGTATGTGTGTCCTTGCCCGGCTGGTTTGTATATGAACCCCGCCAGGATGTGTTTACCAGCCGGAATTATCAAGGCAAAAAGTTCAATAGCCAATTCCCCAAACACTACTTTAAAGATCGACGAGCGAGGCGTGTTTCTCGCTCCAATTGCGCCATTTGCATTAATTGCAAGCGATACACGCAGATATACACACACACTCACACACACAAGCACACACACACGCACACACACACATAGCAAACAGATATGTTAGAGTATTTTATATTTTTTAGGCCAAACCTAAAGAGAAAATCATAAAAAAAAACGCATAAAACGGAAAAAAACGTGTTTTTTCACCTGTGCAATTAATCAACGTGCGCAAACTTTATTCGATAGTTTCTCAATTGAAACTATTTTGGTTTTATTCTGACATGGCAGATGTGATAAAGGGTATATTGTTTATTGCCTTTTTATATAGGGTATAATGCTAACAGGCAGAAGTACACATAGCCTAGTCTACAAAAGAGAACGCTGAACACTTTCCTTCTATTCCTCCAGTTGCATTAACTCAAAAATCTCGAAGACTAGTAAAGATATAGAGTCGAAACATGCAATTTATATGCCTCTTAACTAATTTAAAAATAATCATAAATAGTTTATTTAATAACCCAAGGGATTTTTAAAATGTGTAAGAATTTATAAATACAAGCCTTTAAGAGCTATGATATCAAACTAGATCGGTAGCCAGTAGTCAATAAAGTCGTATAAATTCTATGAAACTTACTTTCTGAAAACCTTCATCATAGCAACATTTAAACCATATCCTTCAATATATACTGCTTCCCAAATAAATCCTTATCGTGGTATTTTGTAAGAGTTGTTTAACGCTTGTGAAACTTTTAAGCGATGATGACGATTCACAAAGTTATTTCAATTTATTATTAGACTGCTTTTTTATCTATATAAATAAAACTTGTGCTGAGACAGAAACGTGTGCCTAGAGACCTGCCAGCTCGGGCATCCACAAAATGTCTTTGTCTTCTTCTAGTTGGACATTTCCGTTTCCGTTTCCAATTTCATATTCATAATTTTAATATCATAAAAATTTATCATGAGTTTCACTTTTCGGCGAACGCTCTAAAAATAAAGAAACTTTGGCACGTTTGCACAGCCGACGATTCCCAAACGTGTTGTCCTTATTTTTGCCACGCCCCTCAGTTCCGCCACGCCCCCGCCTTCATTCGCTTTATGGCCCAAGCGAAGCTGAAAATGAAGAACAACAAGAAAATATATGAAAACTGTTAATTTTATGTGTTGCTCTTCTTTTATAGTTGGCTTTTCCAAGTGATTTGCTATACGAGCACATATGTTAGAAGGGAAGTGGAAGAGGGGGCGTGGCTGTGCTATTGTAACTATTTATGCTACGAGAAATAAGAAGAAGAAGCAGCAGCAGAAGAAGAAGAAGAGTTGAGGGCAAAAAGCATTGTGAAATCTCGAACAATTTCAATTCCTGTTGCGGCAACTCAGCAAAAAAGAAAAACAACATTTTGCATTTTCGCCCACAGCTGTTTTCTCTGCTGCGTAGATGTGCGTGTGTATGTGTGTGTGGAAGTTAAGAGTGAGTGTGTGTGTGTGTGTGTGTGTGTGTGTGAATGTATTTTAGCCTTTTTAGCTTCTGTTTGTGGCATTTGCTTTCTATTCACACAAACACACACTTATTCACACATTCACATAGATACATAACAAAAACACGCTTATACACACATACACATAGATATATAACACACATATACCCCTCACCACATTTACATTTACCTTTACCCTTACTTTTAAACACAAATGTTCCATATGTGCGACGTTTTTTTAAATTTACAGTACATGCCACGCCTCCAGCGTCGTTGCTCTGTTGCTGGCACGCCCCCTTTTGCCACTGTCACTCACCTGCATGAATCACCCCATCAACAATTTTTCCCGTTTTCCACTCAACTAAGGCCAACAAGCTGCCAATAATTTACACTGCTGAATACATGCAAATCATTTTAACCCATCAAATTGCCAGTTCTCGGAAAATTTCACACTTTTGTTAACATTCACACACACACACACACACACACACACATACTTTTATCGCACTATCCCGACTTCTAATCTATACACATATATGTATATTTATCTAGGATGGAATCAATTTAAATCTGCCTGAAACTACGTGACCTTGACTCAATATCAGGCTCTGGCCTATACCCTAGTAGTCGGGCTTATCCTATGCTAGTCCGGCTTATCCTATCTGTCTCTTTTGCTCAATCTTGTATTTTGCCTTAACTCTCTCTGTTTCTCTTTCTCTCTATGTCTATGTCTTTCTCATTTTCTTTCATCCTGTTTCCCAGGGCGTTTCTCTTTCTTTTCTTTTCTTAATCTTTTTTCTCTTTTTTAAACTTTTTTCCACTTTCTCTCTCTTTGCCTTGTCTTTTACTCTCTCACTTCTCCCATATATATATTCTTTAAGTTTTCAGACTGTATTTTCTCTCAGTCTCAATCGCTCTCCCTTTATCTTTTTCTAATTGTCTATCTCTTTCTTGTATATGTCTTCCTCATACCATCTCTCTCTTTAATCCACTTGCAAATTTACAACATTTGACAGTTGCGCAACTTCCAGCACGTATCCTTGCGTAACTTTAAGCGATTACAGGGTATTTGACGCCCACCTCCCAGCTGCATTTGCAGCGCGCGTCGTAAATTCATTGGACTGAATCGCTGAACAGGGTTCTAATTGCATTGCAGCAGAGCAGCAGCTCGCGGGGCTTTGTCTTGTCAGTTATCCTGCGGCTGGAGCTGGTTATATCCTGCGATGCTAAGCCCCTTACACAACCTATATAACCTATATAACCTATATAGCCCCTCCTCCCCCACCACCACCACTCTCTCCCTCTCACTCACCCTCTTACCGGATTGTGAAGCTGCTTGCCCTTGTGTTGGCATCTAAGTCCTGTTTTCATTAACTGTTTGGCTTTCAGTTAACTGCTGATGCAGGATTTGCCAATCAGCATCAGTTCACTGGCTCAGCGAGCTGCCAGCTTCGGCTGCTCCTGTATCGTCCTTTTGTCCTCAATGTCGTTCTCGTCCTCGTCCTTGTCCTGAATGGACAGGCAGCAAATAACGCACAAATTACCGCAAATTTGCAAATTTGTGTACGCCAAAAAAAAATAAAATAAATAAAATAAAATAAATGGAACAAGAATGAAATGCGCTGCATATGGATGTATGTGTGTGTGTGTGTGTATATATGACACGCACATTTTGTGGCATATGCCGTTATATTGTTGCTGTATCGATGCCTCCTGCCGGAAGGACATTGCAAAACATTGCGATAAAAATCCATTTAGATGCGCAAATAAGCAAAAATCAACAAGCAAATTGACTTTGATGGGAAATGCCAATGCCAGACAACAAGAGCATACAGCACACACACACACACACACACACTCACACTCACATACACACAAAACACATGCCTAGACACGCCTCCTTACGCCCCTTGCTGCTCGCATATTTGATGACTTATTTATTTGGCGTTAATTTTTTTTCGCTTAACATATGCACACATGCACACACACACACACGCTAAGCCAATTGTTTCCAATTTGGTTTCTTATACACCTTTATATGACTCACCCAGTCTCTTTCTATTTATTTTTCTATCTCTACTCACTTTTTCTTTTCTTTTTGTCAAAAAGTCTTCGCGCTGTAATCATTTATTAAGAATCACAGAAATTCAAGTCGTACATCTCTTTCTTTCACTCACTCGGCCTATTTGTATTTCATTATTTCGTTCTTTCTCTCTCTCTCTCTCTCTATCTCTTTCTCTTTCTATTTTGTTTATCTTCCCCTTTCTTACTGCAAGCTGCCAAAAAATTTTCGCGCTTTAATCATTTATTAAGAATATCAGAAATTAAAGTCTGTTTCTGTCTCTCTCGCTCACTTTGCCGCTTTCTCTCTGTCCCTCTCTTTCTGACGCCTTTGACAGCTGATAAATTTCTTGTTAAATTTCGCCCGCCCCCGTCTAAAATATTTATTGACATTCACAGACATTCACATTCACAGCAATTAAAGTGTCCTCATCTTTCACTCTTCCCCACCCCTACCCCATCCCTTAGCCCCACCTCTATCACAATCCCTTCCTCTCTGATAATACTTTCATTCGCCATTAAATTTGGTGCCACAACCAAGAGTGAAAAAAAGGACTCGACTGTGTCTGAGCCTTCTTAATCCCATTTGGTTGCGTTTGCATTTCCCTTGCCCGAGTCCAAAATAGGGCTTAAACTACCCAACAACAACAAGAACAACAAGTGCAAAAAATTGTTAAAAAAAAAAAAAAAAGGTGAAGAACTCCGTTAACTGCTGTCAAATACGTTTTTCATTAAATTCGCATTATACAAAAAAATCGTATCTATAAATTTATGAAAACAAATTAATTTAGATTAAAAAAATACAATTGGAGATTTTAAAAGCTTTTCCCTTTACAATTTTTTGGGATGTTTAAAAGGGTTGCAAATCGATAGTTTAAGTTGAGATGCGCTTTGATATACTGAGTGTTAAGATATATGTATATAATAATTATGCCAGATCCTAATTAGGAATTTAGTTCGATTTGTTGAAGTCGAAGATAACATTTACGTTATCCTCTTTTGAAAAAAGATTAAAAAACTTATTTTATATAACATTTATATATATATTTATAAGCACAGCAGTTCGAAATATATATACTATATATGTAGGTTAGTTTCCAATAGATTTTGTTCACCTTTGGCTCAATTTTCGTGAACGATAGCTGAAATTCAGTTGCATAATTTTTGCAGTCAACTCAATAAAGATGTATGTGTGTGTGTGTGTGTGTGTCTGTTATGCTTTGGCAAGCGAAAGGTCGAGGCGGCTTTTATGGAAAACTTCGTTTATGTTAAGCTTTTAATTTGTTCGCAGCACACGAGAAGGAAAGAGACAGCACAAGACAGGGCAACGATAGAGCAGCTGCCCCAAAATTGTCAACCATACTGTGAGTGTGTGTGTATGTGTGTGTTTGCTAGAAGGGAAGGTAAAACAGAGTTGGCCAGCTGCAAACTCTCTAAACTCATTTAATCAACACAAAGCGTTTAATCTCGCAAAATGTATGAAAGACACACACAACACTTACACACACTTACACACACTTTCAAGGAGGTAAAGAACGTGATTACGCGCGTATCAATCAAATTTGTGTGTGCGTGTGTGTGTATATATATATTTGTGCACGTGCTGCCAAGAGACAATGGGTCGCATTGCTAATATTTCAAGTGAGCCTCACAATTCCTTATATATATAAATATATATATATATATATATGTATACGTGTATACATACATATACTTTCACTCACACATATATAATAATTAGAGTATACCTATAGCTCAAGCTCTATCCGAGACTTATACATTTTCCTATTTGTAAAATAGAAATTTATTATTAGAAATTGATTATTTTTTAGTAAGAAAATATTTATTTTCTTATTTTCATTATTTATTGGTAACAACCAAGAAATAGATTTGGATTTTTCTATTACCTCCTATTCTAATTTATTTAGAATGTTAGTTTTCACAGCTGTTAAGCAAACAGTATCATTGTTATATAATTTGTTCTCTGTTGCTTATGAATGTGTTCCACTTCAATTTTTTGCCACAATAAAATGTAATTTGGGCCACAGTGCAGCGTGTAAATTTAATCAGTTATAATAGAGTTCATTATGAGCCGGACCGAATGTATGTGTATTTGTGTATGAGTTTGTGTGTTCGTGTATATGTGTCTGAGTGTGTGTGTGTGTGTGTGTGTAAGTGTAAGTGTGCGATTCGTCTTTGTATATCGAGCACTTGTGAATAATTACACACATTAAAAATTGATACTATTAAATAATAAAATATGAAGGGACTTACAGAGCACTCGACCTTACAGGAGCTTGCACGACTAGTCGACATACCCTGTAGCTGACTGATAAAAATTGCAATCGGTGCTATAATAATAAAATAGGTAAATTGTATATAATTGATCTACTGCTGTTATTACAGGGTGTAATAATGAGTATACTCGAATCCAGACACTCAAATGAAGATAAATATCAGATAATATGAAAAAAAAAATCGATTTTCTTATGCTCGAAAATAAAACAGTTCAATGCTGCCCTGTAATTATAACACAGTATAATAAAACATATTAAGATGCGCAAAAGCACTTTGATTAATGGACAGCAGCGACCACAAATGAGGCACGCAAAATGAAGTTCTTTCACTTGACCTTTAAAGCAAACACGATGAAAAGTCATCAAAAAGATGAAAATCAGTTCATGTTTTAGTTTGCAACGATTTTGAAAAGAAAAAAAAAAGAAACCAATTTGCTGGCAAACGGTGGCAATTTGCAATTGAAGGTGAAAAGTGGAAAATAGCAAATAGAAATGGCAACGAGTGACGGAAATGACACACGGTTCGACGGACTTTCGGTTTGAATCGGTTTGGTTTGGTTTGGTTTGGTTTGGTCCTTGGTCCAAAGTGCCAAAGACGAGTTTCAATTAAGTGCAAAGAGACACATTCGCTTACACACGCATACCAGCACAACAATAATAACACATACAAACACAATCACATACAGACGTACATTGGCAATTGCTGTTGAAGCTTCGTTGATTCATTTTGATTTGGCTCAGCTGCCAGGCAAAGCAGCTCCTCTGCTTACACCCTACTGCTTTCTCTCTCTCTCTCTCTCTTTCTCACGCACACTCACCTTTTCAGCTATATCTCTTGCTTTGTCTCTGTCTCTCTGTTGGCATTGTTGTTGGCTGCCTTTTGGCCATCAATTTGCAAATTTTTCACCTGCCTGCGTGCTACCAACAAGCAGCATGTGTATGCATGTGTGTGTGTGTGAGTGTGTGTGGGTGCGTGTGTGTATGTAGCATAGCTTACCTGCGGCTGCAGTGTTTTTACCTTTGCTTTATTTGCATTAGCCGCAAGCGTTTTTGTGGCTTGCCCCAACCAACGAAAGCAGCTCGGCTGTTGAAATGAGTTTCAGCTGGCCAAAACATTCCGCACAGAACAACAGACAACAATAACCGACAACAACAACAACCAAAAACCGGTAACAACAACCAACAACAGGCGCAATGCAATTATTAACCTGTGCCACGCGTCGTATGCGCAACGTTTGCCACTGCCGAATTTTGTGTTGCCTACTTTTGCGCGCATCCTCAACAATATGCACACATGCAAATTTATTTTTCAATAACTAAACAAACTTGCGACAATTAAAAAAAAAATAGAAAGAGAAACACTAGAAAAGAAAGAAGAGATTGACTGAGAATATGAAAAATGTTAGTAAACAGAATGAGAGAAGGTGAGAGTAAGTAAAGCAAACAGGAATCAGACAATGAAAATAATATATGATAGAATAAAAGTTAAAGGTAAGCTTAAAAATTAACAAAATTAATTAAATTGCAGAAAGAAAGGAAAATAGAAACAGACCAGGAGTGAATGAGATCAAGAGGGAAAAACAAACGAATTAACGATTATGAGAATAATTGAGAATGAGAGAAAAAAAAGAGAGTATGACAAAAAAGTTAAGAGGGAGAATGGGATAACGTGCGAAATATAAACGTAAAACAAGAATGCCTACAAATTTAATATAAAACAATATATATGTATATATAAGCTAAACTTAACTTACGCTTAAACTGATTTTCAAGAGGTCGTTGCTCAATCAACTATTAATTCGATTGACCTTTTGCGGTGTTGGATTTGACTCTGGCTAATTAGTAAAGCCCAAAAGGAGAGAGCAATGCGGTCACGTGTTGGCCAGTAGCTAATTGGCCAACAAGTTTGCGGTTCACAATCTTGGCCAGCTGAAATTATGGCCACATTGCTGGACCATCAATTAAGCCATTAGCCATGTGACCCCTTTAGCCAAGAAAATCAAAACGCAGCAATAGCAAAAAAAAAAAAAAGCAACCCAAAAAAAATCTGGCCAAGAAGTTCACATAAATCAATGCAAAATGCCAAATAAGGCTTAAAGCAGTTGCAGCTGCCAAACAAAAAATAAAGAGAAACAAAAGAAATGCCAATTAATTATGCGAGTGAAGACGGCTTTATTTCACACGTGAGTGTATGCGTGTGCGTGTGTGTATGTGTGTGTGTGTGTATGTGTGTGTGTGTGTGTATGTGCGTTTGTATGTGCGTGTGACACTTAAAGCGAAGGCCAATGAAGGAGCAACACACAAAATAAAATGAAAGCAAAGGCAAGAAAAAAAGGGCCCAAAGACAAAAAAAGAAAGCAAGATGTTGATTATGGCCACATTATGTATACAAGTTGCTTATATCAGTTATTGTTGTTGTTGTCCTTTTTATTATTGTTGTTGTTGTTGTTATTGTTATTGTTGTTGTTGCTGTTGGCCTGTTGCTGCAAGCTGCTGCCCTAATGACTCCCCTCCAGCGCTCTCTAATTAATTAATTGATTGTAATTAATTATTTAACGCAATGTTATTCGTCGTCTTTTTACAGTCCTTTAATCAATGTGTGTGTGTGTGAGTGTGTGTGTGTGGGTGTTTGCGCTGCTCAAGTCTTATTCAGACAAAAAAAAAAACACATTCAATATGCATGTTTAACAAAACAGAACACGCAACAACAACAACAACAAATGTGAAATCTTTAACAAAACCCATTGACGGCAAAAGTTGTTTGAAATGCACGACTATCGCATACTCTGTCATTCATTCGTTTGACACATTTAATAATTAAAGTAAGAATAAAAACAATAAAAATGTAAGCTAAATAAATGCTCGATGTTAATGTCATTCAAAACTAACGACAGTTAATTAAATGCTATTGAATGATCATGTTTATGTCATTCGCAATGAATGCGAATGTCATTCATGTAACGTACATACAACCTATATATTCTAATTTAAAGTTTTAATGCATAATTTTTTATGCATTGGATTGAAACTTTAAGATGTAAGATAATTAAGGGAGAACGCAGATTGCGAATGAAAATAAAATATGATTGCTTTCTTCTAACAGTCGAAATCCATGAATGATTTGTGAATTTCATTCAAAATGATTGAATGAGGATTGTTAAATAATGAAGATGAATAATGTAAGATGTAGAATGAAATTGAACATTCGATCTACATCATAAAATTTGGGACGATTGAATGATAACTTATTGAAAATAAATTTGAATGATAAATGAATATAAATGATGAATAACGATGAATGAAAATGAATGAATAGATAAATGGAACTGATTGATCGATGAACATTGAATTAAATAATTATTGAAGTAAAATGAATGTGAATGATGACGAATGAAACTAAATGATCGATGTTTATTAACTTTCTAAACGAATAACGAATATGAATAATGATAAATGCAAATGAACAATCGATGTCTACAAATATGAATGTCAAAGAAAGTGAGTAAAACTTGGTCGAATATAGAAAATGAATGAAAATGATAGATAATTACTTCCCATTTCAATATGCACAACAAATTATTAAGACATTCATTCAAAATGTGCGAAATGAAGAATGAATCATTCTGAATGAATGAATTTGAATGCATTTACGAGCATTTAACTTACTAAGTTGGCCGAAACAAAGTCTGTACTTAAACTGGAATGTAGCCAATCAAATGGAAACCAACCATTAGATAAAATCGTATTATGGCTATAAAAAGGGGCGTCACTTGACCAAATAGGGTTTAGGGGCGTGGCTAATGCGAATGGGTAGGGGGTGTAAACGATGGCTGCTGCGATGCCTTAAGCCACGAACTGATTAATGGTCAACAGAAATTAGAGAATAGGGAGAGCAAAGGAAGCAAGAGGAAGAAGAGTAGAATTAAAGGACTTGAAAGGATATGGAGCGAATAGAGGAATAAAGAGGAAAGTAAAAAAGATACGGAGTATGTATGTTAAAAGTGAAGCATGCCAAATAAAGGACGCGACGAAGACCAAAGCGTAAAGTGCAAGCCAAAAAGGATGAGGAGGATAAAAATAAGTTAAAGTATAATGATAAGGATTGGAGTACAGCGACCATTAGGATAATGAGGAACATAACAAAGAAGAGGACTACACTAAAAGGCTGTGATGAATATGATGATAAAAAGGATCAGGGGAATGGGCAGAGAGAGGTGCATAAGAAAAGGGATGAAGGGCAATGTAAGAAGTATGCCAAGGATAAGAGCATTGGGACTACAGGAATGAGCCCGACTAAAAGGAGGAAAAACAGTTGCAATGAAAATAAGAAAAGATCTGCATAGGAATAAAGTAAAAGGGCAGTATAAGAGGAGAGCATCATTGAAGACGTATAAAAAATAAATATAGAATTTTAAAGGAAAAAGATGAGAAAGTAGGGAAATGGGGGCTGGCACAAATGTGAAATAAAATGTACATAAAAAAAAGAATGAATGAACCATAATATGTACTATTAAATATAACAAAAATGAAGTAAAAAAATAAATGTAAAAAATGGATATAAAGAAATAAAGATGAAGATAAAAGTTGAAAAAATCATATGTCAGCTGCAATGTTTGACAATCGCTTCACTGAATGCTTTTAATTGGCATTTCCATGAGTCTGTATGTGTGTATGTATGCGTTTGTTTATGTGCGTCTGCTCTGCAGTTTGTCCCATTGCTATGGCGACCTTGTGGCAATTACCTTGATTGCTTATCAGCTGTGAGTGCGAGACCTCATTAATGCACGGAATTTCAAATAATTGAGACACAGAATGCCAAAGGATGCCGCTCTTCCCCCACCCCCCTCACAAACACACACGCACACGCACAAACACACACACACACACATGTCGCCAAGTGCCTGTTGCTGCAAATGTGACAGCTGTCATTTTTGGTCGCAGACGCAATTTTTCATGCCACACATACCGCAAGCGCACAAATGATGCATCAATGCATGCAATATGTGAATTCCAAGACCCAACATACCAACCACAGCCCCATCCCCCTGCTTTAAACCATGCCCCCGACAACTCCTACGAAATATAATTGACAGTTAATATTTGGCAGCTGCCGCAAGAGGAATGCATCAAAGTTGCTGTAAAGAAAATGGGACGAAAATGAAGAGTGGGGGGGCTGGAAAATTCGGGAAACATCGTTGAAATTGTGACACACTCGATGGATAGGAGATAGTGGAGACTGTGCCACACAACTTGGGGTATACGATAAAAAAAAATGAAAAAGAGCAAAGGAAAAAGTTTAATTCAATTTAACACTGAGGCGAAGCAATTGAGAAAAGGGTATGCAAAGAGTATCAGCGAAAGGTGCGCGAAAGTTGCGCGAAAGGTGAGCAAAAGGTGAAGGTTAGCAAGGCGAAAAAAAGGCGCAGCTTAAAAACAAAAAACAAAAGAAATACCCCAAAGTGCTGCCCCAAACAGTTGCCCCAAAAAGTAGCCCGCGTAAATTGCATAAAAAGTTGGCAATATTCATGAATGCATTTGCTGGCAGGCGTGTGGCAATCGGCATGTAGCATGTAGCATGTAGCATGCGGCATGTGGCATGAATATTAATTGCGCAACTGATATGCTAGGCAATTGTTATACCCCATAAAGCAAAAATATGTTCAAACACTCTTTTTTTTTATTGCTCGCAGCTTAACAAATGTAATTCGCTATAAACCTGTTGCGAATTACAAGCATTTTCTTTCCTGACAACCGATTAGTTTATATAAATCATAAATCGACATATATGGTCGATTAGCATGGTTCAACAAAGATTATTTTAAACTTTAAATGTGTAATATGATATAATACAAATATCATAATATTGCATCTATAATAAAAAAAAAATATAATATATTTAAAAGAGTTTATTTCTTTATTTTTATCAGAATTTTATAATATCTATAGCTTAGTATCTTTATATTGTCGATAAAACTGATATGATATAAATTTGCTTTATTATGCATTAATATAATTTGATGCATTGTCTATTTATAATCCACAACCGATAAAGTATGTCTCAATTAGAATGATAGTCATATATTTTCGATATATAGTTCTCATATCTCAAATATCACTAAGAAATATTGCTTAAAATAGAAAACGACACAACAACAATGAACTATGCTGACATTCGAATCCGTCAAATTTATATAATGATAATTTTCAGATCATAAAACTTTATCATATAGCTTATTCCAAGCCAATTAGAAATCCGTAAACTAGGCCCTTAAATAAACACAACTATGAACCATAAAGTGAAGAGCTTCCATTAAACTAAGTGAACAGCGAACTGAATAGTTTATGTAATAATCTAAAACTAAACTATTTCAGACTGGATATGAACTTTTCAACTATTCGCGTATTATTTGTATAATGAAATTCATTATTTCTATTTGCATAAAGCAACAAATTATTTTTAGCTCTTGCCATTGGCTTTGATTAGAAGCTTACAAGAATTTGCGAAGGGGTGGACGGAGGGGGGCACTCGAACCCGCAGTTCGTGGGCTGCTTTTAGTATTGTTGTTCTTGTTGTTGTTGTTGTTGTTGTTGTTGTTGTTGTTGTTGTTGTTGTTGTTGAGGAGGTGTGGTCGCTGACGAGGTGGCGGGAAAGCGCGTGCTGCGGTGCAAATAGAAATGCGCTGAGAACTGTGCTTAATTAAAAATTGTAAGTGGCAGTAAATTAATTATAAACGCAGCCCGCAAAGTGTTTGGCTTGTGCAGCAGCTCCACATGTGGGCGTCGACCACAGGGCATGGCCGGCACAGGTATCAACTGCTGCTGCTGCTGCTGCTGCTGCTGAGGTAGCACACACATACACACACACTGGCACACACTCTTCACTCGTTCGCTTTTTGGTAGCTGTCAGCATTTTTAATTTCTTTGTGCATCAAAAGCAGCAATTTTAATCAAATTTTCATTCTTGATTATGTTTGCGCCTATTTAACCATGCCGTGAGGCGTGCCTGTAGGCGGTTGACGGTGGGGCGGTGGGGAGGTGGGGATGTGGGCGTGGCTGTGTGCTGAAGGCGTGTGCTTGGTCCGCGCAAGTCTCGCAACTATTTTTGATTGAGCTGCCGGGGGCCAAAAAATGCCACAACAGCAAATTAACAGTTGAACATGTTTTCAAGCTGCTTGTCAAACTCTGCAAGTGACCCTGGAGGTTAATAAATTGCTTAAACAAACACACACATACAGAGAGAGAGAGAGAGAGAGAGACAGATAGAGAGAGAGAACCGCAGCATAACGCAAAGTTCCAACTAATAATTTTAATTGTTTTCGACATGTTTTTCGTAATTGAAAAACTGTTCCGATAATCGACTTTGGTTCAACTGCATGTGAAGTTAACACGGAGGACAGGGGCAATAAAGCCAACTAAAATAAAGCAAAATTGCTAGTCATTAAATATTCCAATTTTCAATAAATATTACGTGTGATTGGCATTAATGTGGACAATAAAGTGAACCTTGAAGAAGAACAGACGCATTGAACTTTCAATTTAATTAAAAGTTCAGAGTGAAGCAAATAATTAGTTAACTGCATTCTATTTCTAGCTCTTAAGATATACGATTTATACTCGAAAAACTTAAACGTGTTATCGATAACACGCTAACGTAAAGAGTTATCGATTGCTTGGAACAAACACTTGGTGTAAAATTTCAAATCTCTATGTTTGAAAAATTTAGAGATCGGTGTTTATACATACAGTCAGACAGACACAGGTTTATGCTGATCAAGAATAAATATACTTTATGTAGTCAGACATTCAGAATAGTCTATTTCTATCTATGCTTAAAACACATTATGCTCGAAATCTGATACCCTGTACTGGAATAAGAGAATGCTTGCTCGCACCTAAACTAAAAATTAAATTAAATTAAACTAAAAATCCAGCAAATTTTAAGAAAACATCGAAACAATTTGGAATGAATTCCATTAAATATAAGTGCTGCAAATAGCTGTTGCGAATTGGCCAGTGTTGCATAGCTCTGGCGCATTGGCGGATGCCGTTGCCTCAAGTGTTGCACGTTGAGGTGGCAGCAATTGCGTTTGCCACATTTTGTTGCCATTTTTGGCAATTGTCAGCGAAAATCTATTCGCAATTTCTTCCTTTTTTTTCGGCAGAGGGGGTGCGGTTGGGGGTGTTGTCGGCCACAGATCGACAGCTCAGTTTCAGCTGCGGCAAGTGATGCACACCTGTGCCGCACACACACTGACAGTTGTTTTATTGTTGTTGTTGTTTTTTAGTTGTTTCGTGGGGTCGGCGAAGCGTGCGGCCGATTGAAAATTTAATTTCCCGCCTATGGCACCAAAAAATGGAACACCCATACACATACACAGACAGACAGACAGACAGAGCGGGAGACAATCTACAAGCTGCCACACCCACCGCCCACCGGTGTATTTCCGCCATTGCAGCGTTTGGTGTTCCGTTTCGCTTTTGACTGGACTTCGATTTGGTTCACCAGACTCCCCTTTCTCTCTCTCTGTCTCTCTCTCTGTCTGTCTCTGTGGCTGAGCTTGTCTGTGCCTTGTTTATAGCGCTTCATTTGCAATAATCCAAATTGCCTTGGCTACCAACAGGCCAGGCCGACTTCCCAGCTGTATTTCCTGTTTCAATTTGCTGATTTATTTATTGCCTCAGCCGACAGCAACAACAACAGCAACAACAACAGCAACAAAAACAACAACAACGGCAACAAGCGGCGACAACAACAACAACAACTTGACTGATTTCCGTCTCTTGAATTTTTTTATATCTGTATCTATATCTGCAGCTAAATGTATCTGCATCTGTATTTGTGAACTGTGTCCTGTGTCATATTTATCTAATTTGCGATGCATCCGGTTGTCCCTGTTTGCAGGTCTCTCAAATCGGCCATTGGGTCCACCTCATCGCAAGAGCAGTTTACCAAAGCATCAGGAGGTGAAGCGTCGCTTCCTGCAAATTTGTGATACCAACTTTTCGGATGAGGTTAAGGCGGCACTTCGTTTGCCGGCCTTCGATTCATATGAGTGGGGAGACGCCGATGTCATCCATCTAATGCAGACCATGTTCCTGGAGCTTGGCTTCGTTGAGAAGTTTAGCATACCCGTCGATACCCTGCGTGAGTGGCTATATGAGGTATACAAGCACTACAATGAGGTGCCATTTCACAATTTTCGCCATTGCTTCTGTGTCGCCCAAATGGTAAGTGAGATCTCTTAACTAAATCTATTCCAATATATCTTAGATCTAAGCTAATGAAAAAAGAAGTGTGATACGTAAAATATGATGTGATGATACGATATAAATTAATTATATACCTTTTCGGCTGGGTGGCAACGCTAGGTGTTACTTGTAAAAAGTTATGCACAAAATTATATTAGATTACTTTACTTGCTTCTGGTAACCCTTACAATACCTATATTAAGGAAAAGCTAACTAGCTGACAACGCTAATAAAATAATTTTTATATCTGAAATCATTTCAGTTAATTACATACATTTTGCCTAGGTGGCAACCTTTAAGTTTAAAAATATAAATACTTGTAGAAAGTTTTATGCAGAAAATTATATTGAATTACTTTGCTCGCTTCTGCCTAGGTGGAAACTTTTACAAAACTTATATTCAAGAAACGCCAACTAGGTGGCAATGCTGATAAGATAATTCTTATATCTTAGCTAATGAAAGAAGTATATTAAGCTAGGATATGATACCATTTAAGTTAATTACATACATTTTGCCGAGGTGGCAACCCTCAAGCTTAAAAATGTAAATACTGTTAGTTGTTAGGCAATACTTGTAGAAAGTTTTATTATATTAAATTACTTTGCCCGCATCTGCCTAGATGGCAACTCACACAAAAGTTGTATTAAAGAAGCGCTAACTAGGTGGCAATTCTGATAAGATGAGTGTTAGTAAGTGAAGAGAGAAGTTAAAAAACGGCTTTAGAAAGTTTCTTCTTTAACGAAACATTGACACTGAAAAACAAATACCTTTGCGGAAAAGAGAGAAAATTAATGTAAACTATTACATAACACTGATGCCTCAACTGCAAGTAACAAATGTTATGTTAAGTATTAAATCAACGCTGTTTAAGCCGCTTACCGCAGGATTTATATGACTTACTACTATATTATATAATATTGAAATAAAATACAACTACATTTATTTACTTCTCTTATAAGTTTTCCTGTAATTGGATTTGTCTTTGATTCCAACGCGAAAGAGCTTAAATATATATATATATACTAGATCATTATGGCTGAGAGTTGTGACCACATCAAACGAATACATATATAAATATTTGATAGCCTTGAAGGACAGGCAACTCTTATTCGAAATCTCAAATGCAAATACACAGAATTTTCCATTAGAAACTGTTAACAGAAGCCTTCACTCTTACAGTGTTACATATTTAAGCCGTGGCTATAATTGGATGTTAATTTATTTAAGACTCAACTATTTATAAAAGCAATGCTGCAGCACTTTGTATCGTCCTTTAGCTGTCCTTTAAGGCCTTCAGATTCAGTTCAATTGAAAATGTTGCTCAAGAGATGCTCGCAAACTTAATCCTAGTGTGTGGATAGTTAAAGCCTTATATACATGTATATAGTGTGGCTCTATAAAGGATAAAGAATACTCTGGCTGTATGCAATCAATATTTGCTGCCCCTCTCTATGCCTCTGTGTGTATGTGTGTGTTTGTGTGTGCAGGTGAACAATAGACGCCGTGTTGTATGCAACAGAAAACGCCAAAGGGCGTTCAACACAGAGAAAGCAGCAAGACGCACATACACACACACACACAAATATGTGTGTATGCAGATAGATGTGTGTGTGTGTGTGTGTGTGTAAGAAAGGCCTATTTTTAGCTACAAGCGCAAACACACTCACACACACACACTCGTACACACACACACACACAGCACGCAAAAATAGCAACCACTGAAGCGACGAAGAAATGGACGAGCCAAATGCCACACACAGCAACAACAACAACAACAACAAGTGCAACACTGGCAGCAACAACAACTGGCAGACAGTCAGATAGCCAGACAGATAGACAAAACACTCGTCAAGCGTTTGGACCAAGAGCAAAAGGAAAAGATACAAAAAATAATAAAAAATTGAAAGAAAAGGCTGAAAGCAAATAGCTTATAAACACTAAGCGACTTTTACATACTCTGCTTTTGCTTAGTTACATTTAAGTGCAAACTAACACATATATGTATATGTATATATATAATATAAAAGGTGTTGATCATCATCATCACTCTTAACGAAATCGAGGATCGTACTATCAGTCTTCTATTTACATTTATAAAACATTAGATTAAGCATATTAGCCTGTTATTATATTTAGACGTCTAAATAACATATAACATTTATATATATATATATATATATTTATATATATATATATATATATATATATATATATATATATGTACAAATGTACCTAAAAATTATATTTTCTTGATTCCAAAAGAATAAAAAAAGGAAGAACTTAATTTCGTAGATCAAAATAGAACTAATATTTATTAACTAATTAGCAATTGTCAACTACATCGTATACATGTTTTAACACGTTTTTGATAACCAAATCGAAGTACCTTGCATGAGGGTATAGTTTAAAGGGTATAGGCTAACGAATGCAAATACTGCTAGTCAGGCAGACAGAGAACGAACCAACTAGCCAACCAACAAAAATAAAACACTCCCGAAATTTAAAAAACCCATAAAAAAAAGCAAATGTTAATATTCCATTTAAGTTGTGCCCGACTAGGATATACCCTGAACAAAACAATTTCTCGCGACTTCTTTGCCATGGTTCATTCATTCATATCATACATATGTGTTCTTCCAGACAAACTGACGAACGGACATAACTAAAGCAACAAAGATCATTGTTTTAATTAAAAATATACATATATACTTAATGGCTTCGACATGCCTCCATATATACTTAAACATTATACCCTACTTACCCATTTTTAATGGGTACTCGATATAAAAAAACATACGAAAGCGACCCACTTAGATGTACAAGTGCCAACGAAGCATTTTGCGAGCTGAGTTTTTAACCTACATTTTTGCCAAATGAAACTTTCTTTTTATGCACTCTATATATAAATGTATATATATATGCATATATATAGAGGTATACTATATAGTTTATCTTTCTGTTGTTGTCGTTGTTATTTTGGGGCAGCGGTTCGTGTGCTCAACATTTAGATGAATAATTAATGTGCAGTTAGTTGGCATCTTGAGTTGTAGGCCACAGTCTCCACGAAAAAGAAATTAAGAACTGAGCTTCCAGCACTTCAAACCGAATCACAAGCTGAAGCCAACTAGAAATACGATTACAAGCCATATTTTTTTAACAATTTAAGCGTGTTAAGTGTTGCAAGTGCTCGTTATTAGCATGTCTATAGAGTGTTGATCAATATCCAAACAAATTAATCTGATTGTAAAATGATGTTAGTGTAGGTCAGCATTTAAAATATAAGCTTATAAGCATAGTGTTGATAAACATTTTATATCAGATAAGTTTCTTTCTGCATTTTTTTATTGAAAAAGTGAAGAGTTACTAAACGAAAGTAGTATTGATAAACTGTTATATACTGAAAGTAGTGTTAATTAGCATTGTAAATAAATATAAATAAATAAATTCATGAAAGAGTGTTGATTAATATCCAAACAAAGAAGCTATTAATTTTAAATAAAACTGATTGTAAAATAAAATTAGTGTAGGGCAGCATTTATAATATAAGCTTATAAGCATAGTGTTGATAAACGTTTCATATCAGATAAGTTTCTTTTTTAGTAATTAACTAAAGAGTTACTAAACGAAAGTAGTATTGATAAACTGTTATATAATGAAAGTAGTGTTAATTAGCATCGTAAATAAATATTAATAAATAGTTTTTACTGCAATAATGCAGTTTTTACTGCAATACAATAACAATAAGTGTTGGTTTCCATTTAAACTGTCAGATATAATAAATGTTGGGGAGCACTGAAAATGTGGTCTTAAGTTCAATATATGTCATATTAAAGTTTATGCAAACGGTGCTAGTAAATGTTTATATAATGGTTTTTGACAGGCACACTTTGAAACAGTTGCCAGTGTTGGCAAACGCTGCATTTGAAACAATTGAAATCAAGAACTGACAAAGAAAACTAAAACTTAAGCGCTTACGATGGAGGCTTCACTGTAACCATGCTATGTGGTTTCAGACTTGACGCAAGGAAACGAAACTTTAAAAAACATTTCAGCTTGACAACAAAAGCCAAGTGGGCGCCAAATGGGCGTGGCACGGGGAAACACACAAAAAGTCAAAATTTATGGAATGCACAGCGGAAGAAACGAACAGCTGAAAGGGAATTCGAGATGAATGCGAACGTAAAAGGAGGCAACGCCAATTGTTTCACATGTGGCATGCCACAAGGCTCTGCCACAAAGTGGTTTTCTGTGAGTCAAGTTGAAAGCATTTCACCGTTGCAATTGCAATTGCAATTGCAGTTGCAGTTGCAGTTGCGATATAGCTTTAAGTAAATACATTCAACTAAAACTCAGTCGAATCTCTATTCACAACTCTGGAGCTCTTTATGTGGCCAAACAATGTGGGCGACAACAATTGTTATTATTGTTGTTGTTGTTGCTGTTGATGCTGTCATTGTTGCCACACTGTGCTCAGATATAACAACAATGGAATGCATTAAACATGCTATCGATAGGCAACGACAATCGATAAACTAAAGGCAGACTGTTTGTTAGCAAACTTTCAAAATTGAATGCTTGCAGCTTATAGAAAGAAAAGTATATTGATGTACCAGAAGATACCCTCCTCTAAGTTACCAAACTCTATTCGAACGTGAATAGATGATACCCCGTATATTATATATACAGACATAAGCTCTATATGCAGTTGGACAACGAGTATATACTTTCTTATATGACTTTTCAACAACTCCAATAAGTTTGTAATAGATCAATAAGTTTTGACTTACCAAAACGAAATAACTTATCGCAGCTGTCAACTTGTTGAGCAACCCTCGCTCAGCTAAGCTACAAAATGGCCGCTAGACTCGTCTGCGTGTGCGGGATGCTGTTTTACAATTCAATGTGCGGCTATTTGCATAGGCACTCATGTATGTATAGCCCATGTAATTTCCTTCCCCTCTCTCACTCTCGCTCACCCCCATCCTCTCTATGCGTGTGTGTGCTGGTTTGTTTGTGTTTGTGTTTGTGTGCGCCGTAGCCGGACAGGACAGAAGAGCCGTTAAGCGGCTTTCGTTTTTGCCTTCCTGCCTTGGACAACAACAATGCAAGAATGCAAAAATAACCAAAATAAAACAAATACAAAAACAAGTAAAAAAAAATCTACTCAAGTTTGCTCGACTAAGAAATACCCTGATGAACCACTACAAACGCATGCCGCTAATTTGATAATTGTAACTCTTAAGACGTAGGAGATATGCTAGAAAAACTAAAACGTGTTATCGATAACTAGAAACCGGAATGAGTTATCGATAATCGAAAACAAACTTGTTACGCGCGTGCAATAAGAGATCCTGCATACAAAATTTCAAGTCTCTAGCTCTTGCAGTTGCTGAGATCGACGCGTTCATACATACAGACTGACAGATTGAAATACATACGGACAGGGGTAGATCTGCACCGCTGTTCCTCCTAATCAAGAATATGTATATATATTTTACGGAGACTGCCACGCCTCCTTCTGCCTGTTACATACATATAAAAAAAATATTTATATGTATTGTCTTTAATAGATTTTAAATATTTTTGATTGGATGAACTTGATCTTTATCAATATATACACATATGTATATATTTAATATAAATATGAATACTTTAGGTTACATTCTGAATGACAAATCAAAATACCCTTTGCTAATGAATGCAAATATGAAAGAGAGCTTAAGTTGGCTTCAAGACGTCGAAGTTTTAATGATGGAAAATATGTAAAGCGCTAAACTACAGGAGAAATATATACGAATTCTTGATGCACTTTCTTTTTAATTCCGTTTTAATTTAAATTTCATTTGACTGAAGTAACGCTGTATTTTGAAAAATTGATCTAATGGATATACCCTTTAGTTTGTGTAAAATTATAGATATCCTATTCGCATTTAATTGTTAGCCTCGTTATTTAGATACCCTTCCATTGTTCGATGGTATAGATATTCTTTTTCAATAGGAAGCCTTCTAAGTTGAGAGATTGATAGCTGGCTTTTTATGTCATTCTCTGCCTTCATTTGCATGTTTGGAGATACCCTGTTTATTTTTGTCATATCTCGTTAGGCAACTCCCTTACGGAGTTACCCATTAAATGTTTACAGTGAACAATCTGTACGATCCATGCCATTGTCTCCCTTTATCTTTATTATTATTGATCGACAGACAAGTTTAAAGATACCCTGTATTTTTACAGACAGCCGCTTTACGGAGTTACCGATTTACAGTGCACAATCAATAAATGTCTGGCTGTGCTTTTCATCTGACAGTTGGCGTTAGAGAGAAGCACACGCACACACACACACACACACACACACACACACACACACACACACACACACACACACACACACACACACACACACACACACTGAAGCAAAGTGTTTTTTTTCCGCTTTTTTGTTGTTACCAAATGAGCGACGCATCAGCTCAGCTTTTCATTAACAAAGTGCAGTTTGCCAGTTGCCAGTTGCCAGTTGCCAGTTGCCAGTTGCCAGTTGCAAGTTGCCAGTTGCAAGTTGCAGTTGATTTCCTCGGGGTGTTGACGCTGCAAAACTTTTGCCAGTGTTGTGAATGGCTGCCGGGCATTGTTGGTCTACTGTTGCGTTTATTGTCAGGGCGGCTTGATGGGCTTGACGGGGGTCGAGGGGGAGGTTGAAATTTTTATGGTGGCTGGAATTGACGCTTTGCACATTGTCGTTAGCTTCGTCCGTTTGCTGACAATGAATTTAGATAAACTTGCGAAATTCGAAATGCAAACAGCATTCGCATTTGCATAAATTTATAGCACACCCAACCCCACATCCCCATCCCAACCCCCTCAATCACCATCCCTCATTGCTGACAGCTCCGGCCGACCCCCAAAGATTTTTGCATTCACAGAGAACGCCGCTTAATGCCAAAGTAAACGCAGCGGCGACAACGATGACGACCAAAACTTGTACACCAACTTAAACGAGCACTGCCCCCCAATCTGCAACACCCAACACCCAACTCCCAACCCAACAACCCCCAACCCCCAACCCCCAACTCCCTCAATCCCCAACCTCTTTTCGCCTGCAGTGGAACTTTGGAGCGCAGCAAAGCGCAAAGCAAACTTTACGCTGCTTTTGTATTTCAAAAAGCTTAAATTGAACGCTGTTGAAATTCCTTAAGGGTCTCTTAGCCAACCACCCTAACCCTACCCCTTCCCTTAACCCCTTTCTCTACCCCTAACCCCTTTCTCTACCCCCTTCCCCTACCCCTACCCCTACCCCTACCACTACCCCTTTCGCTGCACACTTGGCTAAGTCATTTTCATTTGCCATAGTCGAAGTAATTGCAAAGGTTTCGCAGCAGACAAATTAAGTTGCCTTTAACTTTACCTATAGCTTTAGCAATGGCTATACCGTTACCTTTAGCCATGCCATTGGCTTAAAGCAGACGCCCTGCTGCTGCTGCTGCTAGCTGTTAGCCACGTTTCAGCATCAAATGCGATTTGGCTTAATAGTTTGCAACATTAAAAGTGCTCGCCTCTCTATTTTCAACACCAACCAGCAACAACAACAGCAACAACAACAACAACAGTAACAACAACAGCAACAACAACAGTAACAACAACAACAAAAGTAGCAGCAACAGGCACTTTATTTAATTAGCCAAATTAAGAGACAATCTTAGAGAGCAAAAAGGAAGAGAGAATTGGAGAAGGCGAGAAGGAAAGAAGTGCGTATTAAAAGTGCAATTTGGCAAATGCAATTGACAGCAATTGAGGAGTGACAATTGTGAAACAATCCTGACCATCAGATACCCCTTAATTACATAAGTATGCTCTTAACAGACTTAATGTTTACGTTTTCATCAGTATATATAGTAGATGTGTAAATTTAATTATGATGTTGAAATTATTGGGATTGATTATTGACTGGCTGAATGACAGATTGAATGCTTATTGAATTATTGACATTTGACAGCAGCAGCAGTGTATTGTGATCTAAATTTGACTATAAGATACCCCTTAATAATATAAAAAGAGCATATATGTACACATTGATTGATTGATTGATTGATGATTTAATTGAATTATTGACTATTGATAGCAACTGCAGCTATGATAAAATGTATATATGAGAAAATTGTGATCTAAGTTTGACCATAAGATACCCCTTAATAATATAAAAAGAGCATATACATATGTACATATGAGTCTATAATTTTTTCATTTATATATTCAATGATAAAGCAGTTAACCTGAGCTTGATTAGTTTTTATTAAAGTGCTGAAATAGGAAGTGCCCGACTATAAGATACCCTGCACTTTCACTAATATTGGTTTGTGGAAGTTTTTTTCTCACTGCATCTTATAAAACAATATACCCTGTAATATTACTCAGTTCAGAGTATTGCAATACTTCTCTATAGCTGTATAATGATCGAAATGCAATCTTTATCATACTTGCAGATGTACGCGATTACACGTCAGGCGAATCTACTGAACCGTCTGGGAGATCTGGAATGTCTCATTTTGCTCGTGTCCTGCATTTGCCACGATCTCGATCATCCCGGCTACAACAACATCTATCAGATTAATGCTCGCACCGAGCTGGCGCTCAGGTAAGGCATCCCTTTTTGGCCTTCTTTTATGTGAATATATGTTTATATGCATACATTTAATATCCTGCAGATATAACGATATCTCGCCGTTGGAGAATCATCACTGCTCGATCGCTTTCCGCTTGCTGGAGCATCCCGAGTGCAATATATTCAAGAACTTTGGACGGGACACATTCAAGTGAGTAACACCTGCCTGCTAATTGGCAGCGCTTAAAGTACCGTTATTTGGTTTGCACACAATGCCAGCTCCTGGCAGCAGCGGGCGTGGCAGGGATTTGGGCGGGAATTGAGGGTCGGGTCGGGTCGGGTCGGATTGAGGGTCGGAGGTTGGCATCCATTTAATTGCCAACTTTGCTTGACTCCATTTTATGCGCGGCACGTACAAAAATGATGTTGCATTAAACGTCGTCCCCGTTTGCCTGGGCGCTCTAATTAACACCCAACACGTTGCAACAGCGTGAGCGTGGGGCAAATGGCATTCAGCTGAATGCCACCAGCTACCAGCCACCTGCCACGTGCCACCTTCCACCTGCCATCGATTTGCTGCTCTGCTCTGCTCTGCCAACTCTTCTTCCTCTTCATCTCTCCTTCTTGCATTTGAGTACGGACAAAAGTTGTTTCTTTGAGTCGCATCAATGGGCAAACAACACGCAGCAGACAAATGCGAACCTTTGGCAAGCGGCGCTTTAATGCCAACAAATTGCATTTAAGCCGCTTTTCGAACAAACAAAATTATTATTGCAACATCTTTTGGGGCAACACAATTGCAAAATGTATTCTGCTGCATATAAAAGCAAATGCCATTCGCATATTATGCTCGTATATCACATATAAATAACGGCTTTTAGCTCAATATAACTTTTGTGCTCGTTATTCGTTATTCGTTATTTTCCTCACATTTTCTGCGTTTCCAATCGGCTTCCGTCGAGCCATTCAACATGCAACATTCAATATCAGAGGCCTTAAAGATGATTATTTTCCTCTCCTCCTCCATTCGGTTTGCAGCATTATTTATTTTACGTATTCAACTTTAGTGAGCACTTTTGAATGCTCAGGAGTTTTCTCTTTATATTTATCTTTATATGTCTTTGCCTACCTTTCTCTATCTAGATTTTTATCTATCTGTGTGCCTCTCTCTCTAACTCTCTATCCTTTGTCTATCGTGATATCTATCTACCTCTCTATCTCTCTATATATTTGCAAATCTTTCTCAGTCTCTCTCTATCTAGATATCTATCTACCTCCCTTTCTATCTCTCTATGTATAGGCAAACTTTTCTCTCTTTTTCTCTCTCTATCTAGATATCAATCTATCTATCTGAATTTCTAACTACATCTTTCTCTCTGTCTCTCTCTCTCTCTCTCTCTTTCTCTCTTTCTCTCTCTCTCTCTCTCTCTCTCTGTCTCTCTCTCTCTCTCTCTCTCAATCTCTTTATGCAAACCTTTTTCTACCTCTCTTGCAATCTAGATACCTATCTATATGTCGCATTATCTCTCCTTGTCTCTTTCTCTTCTATGACTCTCCATCTCTTTCTATCTTGTGTCACTCTCTCTTCTGTCTTTATGTATACCTCCGTGCTACTTGCTCCACTTCGACATCTCCCTAACTGTCGATCAATGTCTATTTGTTCCTTCTCTATCTCGCTACTTTTCTTTTTCATTCTTCAACTCAGCTTTACTTGTCCTTCTTTTTTCTCTCTCGTTTTCTTGCTCTCTCCCTTCCTCACTCTCTTTCCTCTCTCTCGCTCTTTCTTAAATCACTTTCTTCCTATCATTCAGTACTATATTTCATCTATTTCATTCGGTGTACAAAATTTGTAGTATAATTCGTTTGACTCTTAGCTTAACTTTCCTTTAATAGCATTTTCGATGCAAACTTCTGTTCACGGAAATGACATGCATTCGTATAACTGTAAAAATTACTAAGAACTACGCATGGTGCATTATTCTAGGCAAATGTGAGACCGAGGCCGAATGAAAGATAAATTCCGCATACCACTTGATTCTAGAGAACCACAATAAAATCGCCCAGAAATTCGTAGAAATTTCCTCCAACACATTTTCAATTCAATCACAATGCACACACCAATACAACTACACACACACACACACACACACACACGCACACACACGCACGCGCGCGCATGCACACAGATGTTCTTTCCGATAATTGTTGATTGGACAAAAGGTAACATTCTCGGTCTACCGAATAATCAATCAACATCAACCAAAATTCAAATCTTAATTAGTTTCCATGTCGTTTCTGTAATGGAGATTACGCTTCATTGGTTGTCAGCAAATTCTGAGAATCACAAAACTTCCAGCTCATATCCCTTAAGGAGCTCCATTCGAAGAATTGATTATTTAAATTTCCACTAAAACATTCTATAACCATGTTTGCTTTGTGTTTTAATTTTAATGAACTATAAACGTGGCTTAAACAAAATTGTTGAAAATCTGTTTTGCTCAAGATTTGCTTTCTAAAACCTATGTTTTATTTCAAATACCCTGTATGCACTGCAAGTGAGGGTATATTAAGAGAATAGTAAATAAACTTTAACTAAACTCTTCTAATTACGTGGCTTATTGCTTATGTTATTTATATATATATATATACATATATTCTCTATATATATTCAAACAGTTTCTGCACTCTTTGCAGGCTATTTATATAACAAAATTTTATAAGCATTAATTATCCGGATTAGATGAAAAGGGGCAAAATGTTGTCTGACTTTCGAATTGCGAGCACGCGTAGGCTTCCAAGACGGGGGCCATTATCATCATCATTAGCATCATCATTAGTATTAGCATTATCATGATGGGCGTAAAGCAGCAGTAGTTGCAGCCGTATTCTCTACGGCACAACCGCAACTCCGGCTTTTGGCACGTTTGTCGCCTTTCACGATATTTTGCGTGCATAAGCTGTTGCATACTTTTGGGAGTTGCAAATGGCAAAAGTTGGCACAATATGCTTGCAGCATGTTATGCAACAGCAGTCGTCGCCAAGTGTGGCAAAGTGCTGGCACCCGCTGCCACAAGATAGTCTTTGCCAGTTGCCAGTTGCCAGTTGCCTGCTGTGTCTGCTTGTCTAACCGTGCATAAACATGCAGCATCATCTATGTGAATGCCACTGCCACATCTATGTAGCACTGGCTTCCTCCCTCCGTCAGTGCTATTGGTTTTATGACCATCTTGCCATAAGTAATAATCATCTGGGAATCATGTCTTTTCATCTCTCATACTCATTCCTCATTCAACAGCACTTAATACAATTGCGGCATTTGCAACACTAACAAACCTTAACCATAGCACTTACCAAAACTTTTCAGTTTACGTATTGCTACAAGCAAAACACATTTTGAGGCACGAAACAGATTTGTGAGTGGCAAAAGCAAATCTTCAGATGAAACTTACATAACTCATTTATAGAGATTTTCCAGTTTAAGGTCAATAAATCGATTTATATCGATTCTATAGATAAACTTAAAAAAATCAATTAATTTTCCAGATTAGAATTATTTGATCAATTTATATCGATTTCCCAGATAAAACTTAATAAATCGATTTTTATCGATACTACAGATAAAACACTACAAAATCGTTCTTCCAGATAAAACTAAATAAATCGATTTACATCAAATTTCGAGATAAAGTTAAAAGAAAAGATTTATATCGATAAAAAAATAAAGTGCGATCTAAAATAACATCTATAGCGATTCCTATCTAACAAATTTTAACATTTCATAAAGCATTGCATAAAAATTTTCTCGAAATCCATTTCCATTTCGCAATATTTTTTCGAACGCTTAACTCCGTCTCTGAGTTTTAATCAGGAATCGGAATCCACTCCGAACCGATTCGATTCCACTTATATTAAACATTCAATAAATGCAACCTAAGGACGATCCTTAATTAAATTGAATTCAGTTGCTGCTCAATTGCTTGCGAAATAAGTCTCGCATTTCAATCGAAACCATTTTCCAGTGTTGTATAAGGTAGATAATTGGTGCTCGCCTAATTAACCATTCCCTTTCAGCATGTGTCCGTGCATGTGTGTGTGTGTTTGTGTGTGTTTGTGTGAGTGTGTGTTTGCTTGCGGCACTTTGTGGCACAACATCTCGTTGCAGCGCTGTAATGAGATGCCACATCCACAAAGTTCACTCAAGAGTATTCAAATTTCAAAGCTTTACTCACATATGCCACGCCCCATGTGCCACCCCCATTTCGGCCCGGCCCCGGCCCCGCCCCCATTGGCCTGCTACCAGACGCGACACTTATCCAGGGGATGCATCGGGCTGCCCGGCTGGCAGCTGAAGGCTTCGGCAAATTCTGGAAAATTGCCCAGGACATTATTTACGCGCTCCTCATGCGATGCGTGCTGCTGGCCGCCACTAGATGGCGCCACCGCGTGTCCGCACCAATTTTGCGCAAAGGCCACAAAGAAGTGTCGCATCGATGAATTGGTCGGCTGCTCCATCCGATACGCCTCATAGGCCAAACGCAATCCCTCGCTATCCGCCATATTCTCATTCAAGGTCAACGTCGCATTGCTGTAACGAGTGCCCAAATAGCAGCCCGCCCGGAGTCCAAATCGAATGATGGCGCGTGCCGGCCACTCGCTGTCGGAGACGCGGCCGTTTGCATCATACTGGATGCCGTCGTAGTCAAAGCCGTGGATCAGATCATGGCCGAGCATATAGCCCAATCCGCCCAGCAGTCGAGCCGAATCCTCTTTAGCTGCAGCTGCAGATGAAGCATCGTTGGCTGCCTCACAGCTGGGCAGCAGCGGAGGTCGCAGCAGGCCGAGTGGCAGCTCAACTGCATTCAGCTTCAGCCTGTAATAGACATTGACGTCCAGTGGGCCGAGGGCGCGGCCCGCCCACCTGCCAGCCGACTCGCAGGGCAGCTGCAGGCACTGAAGCGCCAGCTGGAACTCCGTCTCCGACTGGGCGCGAGATAAATGCAACAGATTCGCATCGTAGTTGCGCGTCTGCAGCTGCTGTTGCTGCTGTTGCTGCTGTTGTTGCTGTTGTTGCTGTTGCTGCTGTTGCTGCTGGTCGATGGGCAGCAGCAGCCGCATTGCGCGCAGCTTCTGCAGCGCCAGCATTTGGGTCTCGGGGTACTGCTCGAAGATGGGCGTGGCATTGAGCAGCCGCTCAAACTGCGTCTTCAGCGAGCCGAAGAGCTGCTCCAGCTGCAGCTGCGTTCGATTGAGGAATGCGGCTGCGGCCGCATCGCTGCCATGCAACAGGCGCTGCTGCAGCCGCGACAGCTGATGCGGCACCAGTTGATTCAGCTGCTGCAGGCAAAAGTCCCGTTGCGTGCTCAGCGACGTGTCCTCGCGCAGATGGAGCTCGAAGTGTGCCGGCAGCTGGAGCAGCAGCCAGCTGGAGAGGATCAGCGGATCGGCGTTGCGCAGCAGCCGCTGCAGACGTTGCAAGTACGCGATGTCCGAGACGAGCAGCAGCTGCGGCGTGTACCGTTCGCCCAGCAGCATTGCAAAGTAGTCCAGCAGCTGGAGCTGTGGCAGCTGTGCGGCCAATTGTTGCAACGTTTGCGGCTCGTGGAGCACCAACGTCTGTGCGGCATTCGGCGATGGCGGCGTCAGCTCTCGCAGCTGCCGCTCAAAGGTCACCAGCTGCTCGGCCAGCGAGGCGGCTCGACGAACCCGCAGGCCGAGCTCCAGCAGCAGATACTTCAAATAGTGCTGATAGAAGAATTCGGACTGCTCGCTGTTGCCCAGCAGCTCGAAGCTGGGCGCCAGCAGATAGAAAATCCGCTGCTCGGCCGCCTGCCAATTGGGCTGGACAAGGAGGCGCCACAGTCCCTGGACGCCAAAGCGACGAATGGCGGCATTGCCGCGCGGCCAATCGAATTGCGTTGCATTGTTGAGTAGCGGCCAATCCGGCAGCAGTTGCTTCACTGCATCCATATACACATGCAGCGATTGCCGTCCGCTCAAGCAGCTGCTGTAGAAGGAGGCCAGCTGCTCCTCCTGCTCCCCCCGCTCGCCCACTTTCGGCCGCTCCATCTGCGGTTCGCCGCTCATCTCGAAGTGGCGAACGAGCAGCTGCTTGTTCATCGCCCTCAGCTTCGAGAGCATATCGTGCGCGCCCAGCGCCCTCTGTCGGTAGGGGGCGTGCCAGTTGCCACACGCGTACTCATGGAAATTCTCGCACGGCGCTTTACTGCCATCCATCGCGTCCGACTCCTCGCTCCACCCGCAGTCGTAGCCAGGTGCCGCCTTGCCACAGCCGCAACTGAACAGCGCCAGAGGAAGCAGCAGCAGCAGCAGCTCCAGCTGCCACCTGCGGTTCGATACCTGTTGTTGTTGTTGTTGCTCCCACATGTGGAACGTGGCTCTCCCATTAGGTTGTGCACATTGACTGCCCAAAAAGCTGGACCCGAATCCCAAGCGAATCTCAGCTGAGGCCAACAGCGGCTGATAAGCAGCTAATGAGCAGCGGCCGATAAGCGGCTAATGAGCAGCCGCCAGCTGATAAGCTCTGACATTGACTGCTTTGCGCAATGCCAAACGCCGGCCTGGCCAGTGGGTTAGAAGCGTCGATTCGCCGATTCGCCGATTCACTGACTACAGCGAGGGTTGCCTCAGAAGTTGAGACTTGCCTAAATCAGGCGAGAAAATAAAAACTATTCTATGCAATAATTGTTGATTGACTTACAGCTGAAATAGCTAACGGGTTAAAGGAACCGTAAGCTGACTACAGCGAGGGCTGCCTCAGAAGTTGATACTTGCGTGTACCGAAATAAATATCTCTTACTTATTTGAGGGTTTCTTTTGTAATGATTGTTGATTGATTTACATCCAACGTAGCCAGAGGATGAAAATATCTGAATCACTGACTACAGCGAGGGCTGCCACAAAAGTTGACGCTCGCGTTAATCAATCGCATAAAGTATATTTATGTTATATGAGAGATTAATCTTTTGTGATTGATTATTGATTGATTAAGTCTAGTAAGGAACACTAATGTTCTGCATCGCTACCTATAGCGAGGGCTGCCACAAAAATTGGCGTTTGTTTTCGTATATGAGAGTTTCAAATTTGCTGATTGATTGATTGACTTGAAACAAAAGTAAGCGCTAATTTCCTTCAAGCTCATAAATAATCTTTCTGATATATGAGAGATTAATGTTTGTTGATTATCTTTAAAACAAAACGAGGGCTGCCATAAATGTTCTTACTCAATTTATATATAATTTATAATTTAATACTGATTGATTGAGCGATGTTCAGACTAAATAATTGTCTGTTTCAGTGAATGATTGATCGACTGACTTGCTGACTAATCTAAAGATGGAATGAATGATTAAATGAGTATCCAAAATGCTGGCTTGCTACTTAATCTGCTGATTGATTGACTGACTGAACGATTGTCTAACATGATTAATTGCTGAGTAACCTGATAATTGATTGACTGATTGAATAACTTACTGACTGACTGACTGATTGAATGATTGTCTAACAGACTGACTTGCTGACTAATCTAAAGATGGAATGAATGATTAAATGAGTATCCAAAATGCTGGCTTGCTACTTAATCTGCTGATTGATTGACTGACTGAACGATTGTCTAACATGATTAATTGCTGAGTAACCTGATAATTGATTGACTGATTGAATAACTTACTGACTGACTGACTGATTGAATGATTGTCTAACAGACTGACTTGCTGACTAATCTGTCGATTGATTGACTGATTGAATAACTTACTGACTGACTGACTGATTGAATGATTGTCTAACAGACTGACTTGCTGACTAATCTGTCGATTGATTGACTGATTGAATGATTAATTGCTGAGTAACCTGATAATTGATTGACGGATTGAATAAATTACTGAATGACTGACTGAATGATTGTCTATAAGACTGACTTGCTGGCCAATCTGATGATTGATTGACTGATTGAATGAATATCCAAAATGCTGACTTGCTACTTAATCTGCTGATTGATTGACTGACTGAACGATTGTCTAACCTGATTAATTGCTGAGTAACCTGATAATTGATTAACTGATTGAATAAATTTCTGACTGATTGATTGATTGATTGATTGTCAAACAGACTGACTTGCTGACTAATCTGACAATTGATTGCCTGATCGACTGAAAAATTGTGTGACTGAAGGTTAAATGATAGTCGATAGAACAGTAATATTAACTGTTATCTACTTCAGCTACTTAAGCCCCCTTCTGCTGATTGAGCGCCATTTGAAGATGCTGCAATAATTATAACTGAGCAAAATCCCCAGATAAATCGCAAATAAATGACAAGACCTGAGCTCCGGGATATACTCAACGCTAGAGAGAGAGAGAAAACGCGTTGCTTGACGATGGCATTAAGTCGAGTGAATAAAATTCGCTGCGCTCTATTTGCAGTTGAAGCGTGGCAGGTGCTGAAGTTTCCAATGCAGTAACTCAAGTGCCACACGCCTTGTCCGACAATCCCCCCACACACACACACACACACACACAAACACACAAACACACAAACACACCCGTTCCACTCGAGTCGCAATGCGTTGCTGCAGGTGGCCAGCTGGTTGTCTGTGCAACGTCAATGCCACTTGACACGACAAAATTCAATTTTCTGCTCGTATATGACGCGACTTTTGCACATTTTTCATTTTCTTTGAAATAAAAATAAGCGAAATGCAATTTAATATTTACGCGCCGCGTGCTGCTTAGTCTTCAACTATTCTCTCAAGTGCCACTCGCTCTCTCCCCCTCTCTCTCTCTCTCTCTCTTTCTCACTCTCTCTCTTTCTCACTCTCTCTATCTCTTTCCTTATCTGCTCGTTTTGTATTTCAAAAATATGTTGTTTTGTTTTCTCGGAAGCGCGTCTCAAGTCGAACGTGAGACAAACACAAAAAAAAAAAAAAAAAAAAAAAAAAATATAAGAGCAAAAGTAGCAAAAACATTTCTAAACAACACTCAAGACATTGCGTATACGCAATGTAGCACAAAAACATACAACAATTCCCTTTGGGTGGCAGCAAACGATGTATACAACTTTTTCTTTTAACCTGTAAACCTGTTTGACTCTGCTTTGAACTAGTTCAATTTATAGCCAATCAGATTTGTCAGTCTGAATAATCTTTGCAATGAACGATTGCAAGCGATTAAAGCTGATTTGAGACCATTTAGAATGAGAGTATTAGAACGTAAAGGAAAATTGAAATGCTTGTCAAGATGTGATTACTGGGTATTTCCTACACAAGCATTTATATATATAGCATAAGAGGGGAATAGGAGGAACCCAGTTCTAGGTATTTCCTACACAAGCATTTATATAGATAGAGAATAAGAGGGGTATAGGGGAACACAGTTCTAAATGTCAGCTAATTATGCAAGATTTTAAAAGCAAGCACAGCTCAAACCTAACTTTCTACATAAACTGCTTGTATTTAACCCACAGTACCATAAGAGAGGGTATCATTCGGTGCATACTGGCCACCGATATGGCCCGCCACAACGAGATCCTAACGCAGTTTATAGAGATAACGCCCATCTTTGACTACAACAATCGGGCACACATCAATCTGGTAATTGAAACATACCAATATATATATATAGATATATAATGTGTGTGCGATGTCCTTTGCAGCTGTGCATGATCCTGATCAAGGTGGCAGACATCTCGAACGAGGCACGACCCATGGACGTGGCTGAGCCCTGGCTGGATCGTCTGCTGCAGGAGTTTTTTGCACAGAGCGCCGCAGAGAAGTCGGAGGGATTGCCGGTGACACCTTTCATGGATCCCGACAAGGTGAGCAAGCCCGGCTCCCAGGTGCGTTTCATTGGACTCGTCCTGTTGCCGCTCTTCGAGGCGCTCGGCGAACTAGTTCCGGAGCTCACAGAGCTAATCATCATACCCGTGCGCATTGCACTGGAGTATTACAGGTGAGCATCGCAGCTAATTTTATACCCTGCACCCATAAAATCAGGGAATCAGGGAATCAGGGAATCTGTGAAAATGTTTGCAACAGGCAAAAGGAGCAGTGGCTGTCCCTATATACATACATATATACATATATGAATATATATTCCTGTCTGTCCGCATGTAAGAACACGTCGATCTCAGCACCTAGAAAAGCTAAAGGCTTCAAATTGTACACGTAGGTTCTCCTAAAATATGCGCATATCGAGTTTGTTTGCGATAATCGATAACTCTTTCCGTTTGCTTGTTATCGATAACACGTTTTAGTTCTATGAGCACATCTCGTACATCTTAAGAGCTAGAGTCATTAAACTTTCTACATAAACATTCCAATAAAGAAGGCGCACAATTTGGATAAATTAAATTTTGGCTGCTTGCCCCATTTCTGCATTTTAATGCATGTGCATGCGTAGATTCTTTTGTAAGCATGTGGAAAGGTAAGCAAATTTTGCTAAGTAGCAGCACTGCGCGGGGTCCAGGGTATCTGGCAGTCGAGCACACTCGACTAGAGTTTTCTTACGTGTTGAACCTGAATGTTGGATTTTTACCTGGTGACAGGCGCTTGAACGATGCGCAGACAAAGACCCGTAAATCGGTTGCCGACAGCAATGCGTCGGCCACGTCGGACAGCAACAGCGGCAACATGGACTCGAATGCAGCCCTGGTCATCACCCCGGGCCACAATACGGCGGACAAGCTATTGATGGACAACAAGCAGAGCTCAGGCGGAGCCAACTCTGGAGGCGGAGCTGGTGGAGGCGGCACCGGCTCACCCCAAATGCCGCGCTCCGGCTCCGGCATTAGCGTGAAGTCGCGTCGCAGCATTCCCTCCCAGAAATCGGCATCGCGCACCTCCGTCGATGAGCCCGGAGGCATGGCGGCCGAGTTGCACGATCTGCCGGAGGGCAGCGAAAGTGGCGACTCGGAGACGGCCACCGAGGTGGATGTAAGTTTCCGATTATCTTCACCTAAACCTCGCGATTGCCTCAATTTTGGGCTTCCTTTTATTTCAGGTGGCCGAGAAGACATCCAAGTTTAAGGTGGACACCGAGGGCTGCAGCAATCGGAGCAAATCCTCGCACTCCACCTCGCGCAAATCGTCGCGCGAGAAGCGACCCTCGATGATTGGGGAGCTGTGCAGCAGCGGCGGCGGCCAAAGGATTCGCAACTCCTACGGCAACATTCACGGCTATCATGCGAATCGATGCCACTTTGGCAGCAATCGGGCCGTCAGCCTCGACCAGTACAGCAGCAACAATCGTCGGCTGTCGGACGGACTGCCGCAGGTCATCTCCGACAGCAATGTCTTCTATGGGCGGCACAATCGCGGCAGCCTCGAGGCGGCGGCTCAGTCGGGCGGTGGGCGTGGCAGCCAGGACCTAAACATGAATACCAGCTGCAGTCAGGCGGTCGTTGGGCCCGTCGTGCAGCAGCCGCACAGTCAGTTGTCATCGCTGCGTGAGGCAGACAAGTTGCCAGCATCAGCAGCAGCCGACAGCACCGCAGCAACTGTTGCTGCGGCCACCAGCAATGGCAACATATCGCCGACTCTGACGCAAGCGCTGGCCAGCAATGGCAGCGCGCGCAGCAGCAGCGCCGCAACAGCAACTGTTGTCGCCGTGCAGCCACATCAGCACCAGCAGCAGCAGCAGCAGCAGCAGCAACAGCAGCAGCCAAGCAGCAGCTCCTCCTCCTGGAAATCGCGTTTGCGCCAATTCTCGGACTACTTTAGCTTCAGCTTTGACAAGGGAAACAAACGCTTTGGCAGCACTCGGAGCAGTCCCTGCGCTCCGCGCGGCAACAACAATGCCGCATCTGGTGGCAGCAACGTTATCGAGGACAAGGCTCAAGCGGGCGGCACCTGTTGCAACGTTTCGAATAGCCTGCCATCGCCGTCAGGCGCTCAGCTGGCAGCTGGCATTCAAGGAGCCGGTGGTGGCGTTGTGGGCGTGGCCAGGCATCGGGCCTACAGCCTGGATGTGCCATGCAGCCGGCATGTTGCCACACGCTACTCGTCGGCGGACAGCAGCAGCCGCAAATCGTCGCGGCACGACGAGCACAACAACAGCAACAACACGCTCCACAGCAGCAGCGGAATTGGCATCGGCATCGGCATCGGCGAGTTGTCCGGCATACGGATCCGCATTGGCAGCGCCGAGGATGGCAGCGCTGCAGGTGTTGCCGGTGTTGCAGGTGTTGCAGGTGTTGCAGGTGTTGCTACTGCTGGTGGTGGTGCTGCTGCTGCTGCTGTTAGCGAGCAGCCAACTAAATTGCCGCCAAGCATCAGCTGTGAGCTGGGCCTGGCCAGCGGCTCCTCGTCGGAGGCGGCGCCAAAGATTTGACAACAGGGGAGCTCCGATACGACGAACACCAATACGAACAATTCGCTCTGCAATCAGGCACAATTTCACACGTCCGGCGCCGAAGTCATTGTCAATGACAGCGACGATGTGGATGGCAGCAGCGAGTCCGATGCACTGCATCAGGACAGCTCCAGCTGCGAGGTGTCTTCGATGACGATGACCGTCTGGTCGGCGATCGGCCAGCGGCTCAACGCCCTCGTCTGTCATTGCTGTGAGCGGAAGTTGCCCGAGCCGGAGAATGTGTAAGGAGGCGATGCCAAATATAGCAAATTGATAAACGGAAGCGAATCACACACCACACACATATATACACACATACACGCGCACGCACACACACATACATTGCCATTGCCATTGCAATTGTTAATCGATTAGCGTTTATCGTTTATCGATTGGAATTCAGTGATCATCATTAATAAATAATCATTGCCCGATAGTCGTTTAACGATTGGCTGTAATCAATTATCAATGGCGGATAATCGTTAAATGATAATTTATCGATAATCACGTTTTGATAATTTGTTAATTGAAAATTGTTAATCGATTATAATTTATTGATTATAATTAATCGATAATCATACTTCGATAAATCATTAATCGATCTTCGCATTTTGATCAACTTTACGAGATAATAAATTATCGATCATCGATACCATTCAATAACCCGCACGCACACACACACAATAATAATTTATTAATTTAATTTTATCGATAAACGTTTGTCCAGCGCTCACCCTCAATCGTTTATCAATAACAAATGTGTAGTCGATAACACAGCAGTAATCATTTATGTATGAATAGTCAATCGCAAATAGATTATCGATAAGCTTATCGTTTAACGATAACACGCAGACAGACTTCTCACTTGTCAGCATCGAAAATGTTTCGATGTTCATTTATGTTTAACAAGCAAACGTTTATCGATAACAGAACAATAATCGATCGCACCTATTTCTATAATTTTAACAGTTTTTATGCAAATTATTTGTATTGATTTTTTTTGTCCATCAATTATTTTAAATCAATTATACACACATACACGCACACACATGCACGCACAACACAATTTATTTTCACAATATAATAAATATAATTAATTAATTGATTATGATTATTTTTTATATATATACCTATTAATATTACATAATATTATAAACATATAATTAATATTTTTATTTAAACGGTCGAGTATTTTATTTCATTACTCATCAATATATATAGATTTATATATATATATATATATATTTATATATATATATATATATATATTTATATATATATAGGTATCTGGGGATATCTTTCGATATGCAGTTTGTGCCTCGTTAGCAACGATATTTGATTGTTTTTGCACTCAGTTGCCACATGCCACAAGCGAATTTTCCCTTGCTGTTGAACATTTTGCAAACTGATTAGCAAAGTCGGCTGCAACAACTGCCCGCATGGCCAACGGCTCGCCGTTTTGGCCAGGTTGCATGCCACACGGCCCGCTAGTTGTTCGTATGCAATCTGTTTGCGTTCGCGTTTAATTACACAGAACGAATTTTTGCATTTTGCATACGCGAATGCAAAATCAAGCGTACCGGTTGGCTCGTCCATTGCAATCAACATGCCACATGTTGCATGCCACCCACAGGCATATGCTATGTGCCAGTTAGTATGTATGTGTCTGTGTGTCTGTGTGTCCTAATCCCAATCGCTTGACGCACAAAATGGGGATATTGCGGTGCACCCTGTTGCAGATGCAGCAGTTGCATCTGATTTGGTCGGCGTCCTTATTGAAAGTCATCGCGTTGCGAAATTCGATTTAAGTGCCGATGCAGTTGCCACCGCTTGTGGCATAAAATTGAACGCATGCGATTCGCTCGTCTTGCCACATCCATCAGCAGTGCGTGCCGCATGCCCCAGGCATGCGTAACATACATATGTGCCACAAGTCTGTCGATCACAATTTTGAAAATGGGTTTTTGGTTGCACTTGTTACCAACGCAACGAGTTACATCCACATGGGGCACCCATTTAATTATATTTTGCTTCCATTTGGCGTTAGTTGCAGCCATTAATCGTTTACCTTATTACGTCTAAATCTCGATTACTCATCGACATTTTATGGCAGATTATATAGCATAAGCTTTGATTTATGATTTTTTCATATTCGATTTGATGTATATCGATGACGATGATACAGAATACAGAAGGGAAGCGGATTTATAGGTCGTTCATTGTGAGACAAATCGATAAATATCGATATCCTTCCGATCACTTTAAAGATGAGTATTATGTATGGTTCTATTTGCTTATATGATTTATCGTTCGCTGTTATTGCTTATTAATGCAAAAGCAAATGCAGCCATTCAATCACACACGCACACACACACACACACACACACACTCACACATACACTTGGCTTCGTGCAATTCCGGTAAGATGGCAATGAAGGTGCGAGCTCTGACAAACCGAAACAAAAGAAAAATTGAGAGAAAAAATGAAAAATTAAGAATAATCTCGAAAATCAAGAAAATTAATTAAAGAGGGCAGCTAAAAACATAAACAGAAATGTTTATGATAACACAATGATAAACCAAAAGGACATTGAAATTGAAAATAATATATATACCATATATGTATAACGACAACATATCCCACACAGGATGCAAAAGAATTTGAAAAAAAATAAATAAGGAAAATACAATTGAAGTCCAATAAAAACTAGAAGAAAAACAAATAACAAATGAATAATATATATATATATATATATATATTTATATATATAAAATATGTGTGTATCAATGTAAATCTATGTATGTAATTATATTAAGTCTGCCAAGAAGCAAACACACACAAACAGACACACATATGCAAGCACGCATTTGTAAAAAAAAGTTTTGCATACTTTTTAGCGCCGGGTTTGTGAAATGGACAACAGATGAAAAACAATTAATGAAGCATTAAGAAAAGCGTATTTAAAACCAAGCTGGTACTTGGCCTACACAACCACACACATACACACAAATATATTTATATATATATATGTATACATAACTGTAAATGTAATAGCTATTCTATAAAGTTCTGCCCAAAGTTTTTTCAACTTTCCCATTTTTTCTTTTGCTTCTAATTTTAAGAAAGCAGAACAGAAAATATATGAAAAGAAAAATAAAAATTAAAATAAATTTAAGTAAATATGCAAAAGAAAACAAAGTTTACGAAATTTTTAAGTGTCTAGCAACAAATGCAAATTAATCAGAACTAAATATATATGTATATATATATATATTTATATATGTGTCTGTTAAATGTAAATGTAATAGAATTTTTTTGTTTTTTTTTTTTCTATTTAGTTAAGTGTCTTTAACGTTGTCTTTGTTGTTGTGGTTGTTGTTATAATTGTTGTTGTTGTTAAAAAAAAAAATTGGTCTTAAGCAACGCATAAAGAAGCAAATTAACTAAATTGAGCCACTTGAATTAAATGTCTATTAAATAACTCTACAACAACATCAACAAAAAGGAAACAAAAACAACAGAGAAAGAAAATTGAAAATTGGAAAAAGTTTGCTCGATGTCGATGTCTATTTTTTTGTAGTTAGACTAGAACTCTAACTAAACTTACACACACACGCGCACACAGACACACAGAAGCAAACAACCGTTATATATACTATATACTATATACTAGTTATACTAGTTATAATAGATTATCGTAACTCCTAGGTGTACGTAGCCAACTAAGTATGATCCAATATGTCGCTTACACATGGTTAACTTTGCAGCTATTGCCTAACGACTATCGAAGCACTCGGCTTGCATGTGTATTGGTGCAGCCGGCAGCACATCTGGCATCGACCCTGCGAGGCGTGTGCGTGTGAAAGCTCTCGCCATGTGTGTCAATGTATATGTGTATTTTGTTCATATGCCCAATGCGAATGCCGTAACTTCCCTTGTTTGATGAAAAACATTAAGACTAATACTTGAATTTACAAACCTTTCCAACAAAACCAAAAACTAAACCAAAAACAAAAAACAAACAACAAAAAAATTATTTATGTATCTTAAACTAAACAAACAAAAATGTTCTAGGTGTTTTACAAAATGTATAAAAACTAAATGAAATGAAAAGTTAAAAAGGAAAACAAACGATTTTTAAGCATAATTAAATTAGTCTAAAAAATATCTGAGAAAAAAAAATGCTTATCAATGTACAATTAAAATATTAGTCGACATTTTTGGCAGTCAATTAAAGGAAAAAAAACACGCTTCCCCCTCAAAAGAAAAAAATACAAAACAAAAACCAATAAATAGAAAAAAAATGATTGTTTAACACCTGTGACAATTCAAACAGGTGAAGCCCGACAAAGTGCAAAAATGTTTAAAATATCTAAGTAATTGAAAATGAAAGATAGACAGATACGATATACACACGATATTGAGGTCCAACATTCTGGATTGCAAAGGTTACGAATAATTAAGCAACAAGATGTTAAAACATTAGCAATTTGGACCAAAAATAACTCAACTCTCACACACACACACTGAAAATATACTGAATATAGCTGCGTACTTCACATATACAACAAAGACATATACATATATGTATATGTATATATATCATATGTATATATATATATATACTACTTGTTTCCGATCAATTTACGATAAAGAAAAATAGTTGCATGTTACCTACAAAAGAAAAGAAAAGAAAGAAAAAAACACTATTAACCACAACTACCTGTCGACTATTTACAGCACAACTCAAGCCCAAGACACTAGCGGACGTATATCGTATATCGTATATCGTATATTGTATACCATATATTGTGTATAGTATATCGTATATAGTGTATGGTGTAAAGTGCATCATTTATGGTAAATGATTAAACATATATATCGTATAAATTATATTGTGAATCGAATATCGTATATTATATCGTAATGTATGATGTATCGTTTTTGGTATATGAATATCATATACATATATGTGTATCATATGCCGTATATCTGATAACGTTTATTGCATACGATATTTCATACACTGTGTATTGTATACCGTATGCTGTGTATCGTATATGGTTTAGGGTACATTAGTTACAGTAGAAAGTATAGCGTTATCGGAAAACGTAAGCCATAATTCGTATATCGTTTATGGTATATCGTAGACGGCATACGTACATACATTGTATACCGTATACCATATGCTGTATGTGTATCTTATATCGTATATCATCTACCGTATATCGCATATCGTAAATTGTTATGCAGTTAATGGCCCAAGCATCTACTTTATACTTTTTTACGTATCTTACAACTAAAACGACAGCGTTACGAACTTCCAAAACGGTTTCCAAGCCACAACACACAGAGAAAACCCGCGCCAGGCCCCCTTTAAAGAGAGTTCACAACACTCCTGCAATCAAAATCGAGAAATTGATAAGTCGCGATTGATATATAGATATATATATATACACCCAAAAGACAACAACCACCGATAACGGACCACAGTAGTGCATCAGAGCGCTTTAAACAAGATCATTTCATTGTTATCGAGACTAGAGACCGTATCCTGAGACACAATCGAAAGCAGCCTTTCGGTAAGGGCGAACTACGAATACCCTACGCTTAATTTTCTTTTTTGCGCTCCCTCTCCCTCACATACACACACACGCACACACCGAATATAATGAATAGTGCACTCAGCAGCCCTTAAAGAAAATTACATTTAAGTCCATAGACTATATACTAAGTACTATATACATACTATACTATACATACATACATAATACATACTATATTATATACTATATATTATATATGTGTATGTATGGATATATGTACATATATACTAAATACTAGAGACCCTCCTGAACTTTCAAACCAAGAGCCTTTAATTCAAAAACAAAAACAAAGACTACATTTTATTATACAATGGGGAACCGAAACTTTAATGAAATTTTAAATAGAATATGGGTACTACGAGAGTAACAATTTGGTACTAAGTAAAGCACTCTTCGGCAGGCCGAAGTCCAGATGCTCTCTTTCAAGGCCCACACACACACACACACAAACACACATACAAAGAAGCAGGTGAGAAGTTTTATTGAAACGAAGTCCTAGGAAAAAAACTTCTTTAAAAATTTAATCTAAAATCTAATCGAAAGAGTATCAACAGAACTCTATATATACATAAATATATATATATATAAATAATGCTATAAGTATTTTCAAATTTTATGTCAATGGAAAAATATAAAAATATAATATATATATATATACATATATATGTATACTAAAAGTCAGATAGTTATTGTTTATAAGATAAATTGATGAAAACAAACCGAAATTAAATGGAGATCCATAAGCAAAACTTAAGAAATTGTTAAAGAAAAAAAGATTATATATATACATATATATATACTAAAAAGAAAAAAAAAGAAAACGATATGGAATCAATTATATGGTATACCTATAAAAAGTGTCAGCAACTAGCGCGAAGAACTACTAATACATATAAAGAAAACACTCTCACACACACACAAACCCAGTCAAACTCTCTCACACACACACACACAGACAGACACACGTAAATACAAAAAAAATACCAAAAAAAAAACAAAAGATACACATTATACATACCAAAGTAAAAGTAAAATACTGCAAATTTAAATGCACAACGTGTTGTAAGTGGTAAATACATATATTAGCAGCAGCGAAAATTCAGTGTAAGATACTAAAATAAAATACCATAAAATACCATAGCTATCCAAGTAATAAAATATTTATATATATATATATATACATACATATATGTGTGCATCTTTTTTTTCCCAGTTACCCATTTAAACAAAACTACTGAAGAAAACGCGAAATACTAAATAAAAACGAAAAGCAGTTGGAAACTATTTACAAAAGGTTAAAATCTATAACAAAAATACCAATAAAAGAAATTGAAATTGAAAATGAAATGAAATGCAAGTACAACTTGTTAAGAAATCAAACCCAAAGAATCATTTTAAATGAACATAAGCATATGTATATATATATATATAAAGTTTATATATATATATATATATATATATATATATATATATATATATGTAGTTTATATGTGTATGTATATTTGATCAGCATATATAGCAAAGAAAATTCTATGTGTACAATGAATCAAGTTAAATAAAGGACAAAGAAGCAACAATAACAATTTAAGTACTATCATACATTTATAAAAACACTCTCGACAACGCTGTCGGGTGGACAGCTATTCGTGCTATACGCAAGAAAAAAAAAATAAAATACCTATTACCTAATACCTAATATATAAAATATTTATTCAACAAACTTCTCCCAACAAACAGAAAAGAAAAAAGAAAACAAAGCAAAACAAAACAAAAAAATAGAAAATGAAAAATAAAGAAAACCAACTGCAAAATACATCATTTAAAAACACCTAAAGAAAAAGATACTAAAATAATACCAAAAACTTTTCTGAACTGCATTTAAATGGAAAACTTAAAAATGAAAAAATTGTATTTAACATTTAAGTTATGTCCAACGTAGAATTTGTGGGCAACACCGAGTACGAGTAAGAGTACAGTTACGAGTACAAGTACAGTTACGAGTACCGTTACGAGTAGGAAACGAGCCTGACTACTGCTTCGTAAGCTGTAATTGGAAACGAGTGCTCAAACGACTCGCACAACCACACTAACAAAACACTTACACAAACACACACACACATACATACACACCCACACATACACACACACACATACACACATATTTTTGTGTACAAGTTTAAAACATGAAAAGCAAAAAATATGAAAATATGAAAATATGAACTACTGATTAATATGAAATATATTGAAATAAAATAATTTCCAAACTAATTTCAAAAGCTTGTTTTATTTCGTAACGGATTTTCTCTTTCAGTTGTATTTTATATCAGAGGCAAATAAAGCTAAAATCCTTAAAAGTTGTTCAACTTAAAGCTTTGCGACGTGACATGCTACAAGCTTCGTTCGAGCTTTTACCTATTTATAAGCTTTACATACATTACAGCTTTTAGCAATCTCTCTGATTGAAAGCTGTCAAAGCGTTTTCCTGCTGCTCTTACAACATGTTGGCTTGAGTTGCGTCCGTGACACGCCGTTCGATGCGTTGTTAGCCTAAATTTATATATAAGTGGAGTCCGTGACACGCTGTGCGATTCGATATTAGCATTATTAAATATATATATATGTATGTTATAAGAGCAGCAGGAAAACTCAGGAATTATAGAAATATATATATATATAGCTTAAAGTATATATATATATGTGGTTCATTGGACTTATCTGTTATTAAAAAATTTTATAATGTGGTTTTCAAATTTATCCAATACATAGAAAACGCAAACTGTCGTTGCAGCATGTTGTGAACACCCATGTTCGACAGAGCGCTTTATACAAGCTCGCAACGCAGCCTCAAACGGCATTTCATTTCAGTTGACATTTGCAAACGCGACGTTGCAGTCGCTGGCGACGCTCGACTCGGTAATCAGGTCGGACACAGCTCGGTTCGTTGTGGACGCTAAGTTAACATTTGGCAGCGGCAGCAGCAGCAGCAGCAGCAGCAAAGTCAGCAACAACAAAAGCGAAAGCAATACGCCAAACAAAAGCAACACACAAAAAGTCGTTAAAAAGCACACGCCGCTGTGTAAGGCGCCACTTTGTTTGTTGCTGTTGTTGTTGTCGCTCTTATTGTATTTGGTTGTTGTTGTGATTCTACGTTAGTTGTTATTGTTGCTACTGCGTTCGCCGCGCTCACGTTCTCGCTCCATTCGCTTCATTCCGTTCCACTCGCCATTTTGTCGGCAACGTGCGTTGTGGAAGGTGGAAGCGAATTTTGTGTTGTGTGCTTTTTGTTTTGTTTTCATGTGTGTGACTCTAAGTGTGTGTGTGTGTGTGTGTGTGCGTGTGTGTAAATATATTTTGTTGTTCGTTTTGCCTGTAGTTGTTGTTGTTGTTAATGTTATTATTATTGCTATCGCTGTTACTGTTGATGTTGCTGTTGCCGTTGCTGTTGCTTTTGTAGCTTAAAGTATTTTTAGTGTTCGCGTGCGAAATTTGGTGTCAAAGTGAAACATTTACGTGAGATGTAAGTAGACGAGGCCTTGAAATGTCCTGAAACAGGCCAAAAAGGAAACAACAACAACAACAAACAACAAAAAATGGCAAATAAGAGAAAATCAATGCGCGTGGCAAAAGTGTGTGCGAATGTGTGTGTGTGTGTGTGTGTGTGTGTGCCACCGTCAAAGAAAATCCATAAAGCGCCCTGTGAAACTCGTCGCAGTCGAGCTATGCGAATAATTTATAAGATTGAAATTAAAGACACCAAAGAGCGCTCCCTATGTGTGTGTGTGTGTGTGTGTGTAGAAAGCAACCGCAAGAGGCCAAAAGGAAGACAGCGCAAACAATTTCTTGGCAGCTGCTACAGCTGCTTTAACTGCATGGGGCAAGCGAAATGCCGAAATGCCGAAATGCTTGGCCCGCACCCGCATTCCGTCCTGCTTGCGCTTCCCCTCACCCACCCATCACTCCTCTCCCTCTCGCTGTCTCCCTTGCTCGCACTCTTGCGTTAGCAAAAAATGTTGTAAACATGCGAGGCCGCTGCCAAAGGCGCTGCCAGCGGCGCTGCCAGCATCATGCGGAACAGCTGATTCGCCTTTGGGCCTCATTGGCACGCGCTGCAAAATGCATGTCACACACACACACACACATACACAGATGTGCGCTAAAAGCGAGAGCGAAAGCAAGAACGTCAGCGAATTGGCAATAACTTCTCTAAGTGTCAACAACAACAACAATTGCGGCAAAAATGCTGCAAGCCACAAGAAAAAAAAACATTATACCCATTTTTAATGGGTGCGGGGTATAGCCAGAGCTGCCTAATCGAGTAAATTAAGCAAGCCGAAAGTTCTTTAATAGTTGTGGGTCAACATATACTATATCTCTTTTTGTATGGAAAGAAATTCTAATACATTATAATAATATTATTTGCTATATAACTGTGTAATATTTTATGTATCTTTACAATTAATAGCTTTGCTTCCGTTATATATATACATATTTATATATATTACAATTTCTTTTTACATAATAAGAAAATAATATAAAGTACTTTCTATCTATCCCTATCCCTACTTTCTCTATAACAAGCGAATTTGTAAGTCAAGAAATTGTTTTATATGTGAAGCTAACGCTGCTTCCTAGATAATATCTATACGTATATAATTATATATACATATATTAGCTCCTTATATATATCAGCTCCTTATATTATATATAAGAAGCTAATTTTATACATACTGTTACATATAAAAATATATCATTACTTTCTCTTATGGAAAGATATTATTGCTTTCTAGATAATATATCTATAAATTATATGTAGCTATAAAAAGGTAGGCTTTGAGGGCTTACCTATTCTCATATGCATATGAAAACATATCTTAAGTTTTTATACAATGTAGGAATTTTATTTATTTATATTTTCTTTCCACTTAAGGATAGAATTTTAATTGAACTTCTTGAATATGCATAAATATTTAAACTTGCATTGCTAATCACTAACGAATCGAACAAAAAAAATCTATTATTCATTCCTATTAATAAGTAACGAGTGTCCTTGAAGATTAAATTGAGCGAATAAGCGCATAATCCCAAATGTACCGTTAGCTAAATGCTCAACAAAAATTGCCTGAGGAGCAAGCGAGTGTCCTCCAAACAAGGATTACCTGTCCATAAATATGTAAAGTTTGGTTAACTTAAAGTATAGATATTCAAAGTACAGTAAACTAAGAGTGAAATTTGTAACAATTCGCTTGAAAAGCTTTACTGTATGTAAAGTTAGAGCAAGTGCTGCTCTTAACTATTTTTTTTTATTTTTTGATATTAAGTTGCTAGGCTGCTGGCTTCAAGTTGGCAATTGAAAAACGTAACGGTGCTTTTTGAGGAGTGAGCTCAATCAATAAGCATTTGCAAGCGGCAACCGAGTTCTCTCTCTCTTTCACACTTTCACTCTCACTCACTCACTCACTTGCTCACATTTAAGGCATTAATGCAGCCGACATATTATATTACGTATACGCAACGTTGTCTGCCAGTTGAAGCGAACATATTTCATTGGCGTGCACTCCATTTAAGCATCTTTGAGATACTTAGTGCAGTCACTGTGAGCTGCTTATTACACTGAGCGCAAACAGCGAGCGAGTCGCATGCAAAGTTTTTTGCATACCCGAGAGAAGGGCGAGACTTCAGCAAATACATTTCTTTGTTTTTGTTTTTGTTTTTGTTTTTATGTTATTTTTTTCTTTCGTCTTCTATTTCTATGCCTCTTTCTCATTCTCTTGGCCGCTTGTTAGGGTGTGCCCTGATTTTGTGCAGTGTAAACAAAATGAAGGCCAAGCGACAGCTGAGCACAGCCTGCCTCTATGCCAATCAACTTAACTATGTTTAACTTTCTGCAGTGTGACAAAAACAACAACAACAACAACAACGACGACGACGAAAACACCAACAACAAAAAGCTGAAGGAGGCAGCAACAAAAGGAAGAGGAAGGGCGAGAGCAAGAGGACGAGGAGCAGTCGCCAAGTTCAAAATCAACGCCTGACAATGACAAAGCGCTCTACTTGGCCAACAGCAACAACTGCAGCAACTGCAACAACAGCGGCAACTGCAACAACAGCAACAACAATAGCGCCAGCAATTGCAACAATCAATGAGCGCAGCACGAGTTGGCGTCGAGGCTGCGCAACAACAACAACACCAACAACAACAACAAAGGAGGCAACAACAATGCGGATGTGGCACGCTTCGCTGCCGGCAAGCGGCATATCCTGGCTGCTGTTCGTCCTGTGCCTGCTGAGCTGCTTGTGCTGTTACACAGGTAATTACCGACGCGCCACCCAGCTTTGACACTTGATTAGTCTGACACCTGCCACTGCCACTGCCGCTGCCACGCCCACTCACCAGCAGCTGTAGCAGCAGCAGTTGCGCCCCTCAACACCCTTAACTGCTGTCAATGCCAGCAGAGATCATCTTCGATTACGTCTTGAAATGCTTGCGTGTTGACGCTAAGCGTTACGTTGCAAACAAAATTGAGTTGACACTTAATTACACTTTTGCTTTCTTATACGGTCACACTGAATTCCATTTGCCGTCTTCAAAAATAGGCCATTAAGAGACAGTTTGACAGGAATCACGATTCAAGCATAAATAATCACATTAAGCTATCGACTTATCGATATTTATTTATTTTGTTTTTGGCGAATCTCATTTAATTTAGCTCATGATATCGATTAGCACACCTGACTAACTATTCTTGAAATCCCAGTTATCGAAACCCAACAAATTGTTAAAGAACTATCTTATAAAATATAATTCATTTCAATAGAATTATATTTTATAATAAGATAACCATATTATCGGTCAGTATACCTTTCTTTAGGCGTAGCTATCAACTTATCGATAAGTTGTAAATTGGCAGTTATCGAAAGAAAACGTTATTGTTGAATACCATAAAAGTAAATTATTTGTCTGCCCATTGATTGTCAAATAACTTAAGAACAAAGCAAATAATCTATTTAGCACATGTTATCGATCAGCATAAGCCTTGAATGCTAGTTATCGACACATGAAAACCTTATTAATTACTTAAATGCTTACTTAAAGCATTGCTTACAGTCTATTCTTTCTCACTGCTCAGTCTATTCATTTTCTATTCCATATTTGGTCACATTATCGATTTATCGATACCAAATTAATGGGTGCATTACCAAGAGCCAAATAAGTTGGATTCAGCTATTTGCCTCTATTTGCGTCCTTCCAATAAGTGGCAAGTGCTACTTGGCCAAGCCGATAAATACAAAATAGCCAAGTATTTATATGGCCAAGAGGCTTTCATCGTTATCGCCCCGATTGCCGGGCGAGATTAAGGACTCAGCCTTGAGAGTCCTGCGAAGACAAATAATAAATTATGACAAAAACAATTGAGCGAGAAATATGAAAACGAAGGCGAGGCAAATGCTAGAAGCGAATGGTGGACAGGCAAAAGTGGGCTATGTGGGGCATGATATAGGGTCTGAAATTGGGTATAGGGCTTAGGGTCTGGGGTCTGTACCGGGAAAACAATAGACGTCAGCCTTGACATTGCACATGCAAAGTCGAGTTCGGCTCGTTGCGTTTTTGATGGTCGTTTGGTTGCCAGGCACCTGAAGGCGCCAGCTGGGGGCGTGGCACACTTCAATCTCAACACTTGGCCACAGGCAGCGACATTAAAAGTTGCCAACTGCCAACTGCCAACTGCGAACAATTTTAGCCCTGGCCATAATAAAAAGGCAACACAAAAACACTTTTCGAGCATCGGAAAAGTAAAATGAATAATTGCAGTTTTATTTTTGCTCGCTTGCAAACTTAAAGAGCTTTAAGCTTCTTGGAAAATGTTTACTTTTAAGATATTGCAACTATTACTAGTGAAGATACTTTCGAAAGCTTTCAAGCTTTTAGTTTTTCATAAAGCTTTAGCAAATATATTTTTTATATTAAGCTTCTTTAAGATTATTGAAGCAAAGTAAGCAGAGCTTTTACTAAAAATGCACTAAAATTATTATGTAAATAAAAATTTAGAACTCTTTGCTAAAAGCTGTTGAAAGCTTTTTAATCTAAAAGCTAAAAAGTTAAAGTATATATATTGTACTACATTTAAAAGGGTATTCGATAGTCGAGTTGGGCAAACAAATCCAACTTTTTGCTTGCCTCTTTTTACGATTGACTCACATGGCAAACTTTGTGGCAAACTATTGGGTTTATGCCACACAACGAGTTGTCGTCGCTCGAATGTGGCAACTCGAGCTACTTTCTTCTTCTTCTTCTTCCCCTTCGACTTCTTCCTTTTATGCTCAGTCAGTGGTTCAGTTGCACAATGGCAAGTTTTATTGGCCAGCTGTGCGCAATTGAGCTATTGGCCGGGCAAATTATTGGGCCGAAATGTCAAGGGAGAAGCGATTGATAAGTTCTCGATGCTGTCGATGCTGTCGATGTCGTTGCCTTTGGATACTTACGCCTGCTTATGTCCAACTAATTAGTTGGACTTTGGCCAACGCTCGACTGCAGCTTATATAAAGCCAAGCTCAAGCTATGCTAAACACTTACACACACACACACACGCACGCACAGTTACAGTTAGGCGACACAATTGACAGACATCGGACATTGCAGGACGGACGACGCTGCGACGAGTGGGCGTCGAACTATTTCGGATCGATAGCTTGGCCGGCAGCAGCTGCTAATTACACAGTCAAGCGGTCAAAGGGCCAAAACGAGACCCACTCTAAATTTAAATGCCACTTGACAGCGTAAATTGCGTTGACGGACGGACAATCGAAAGCTTTCACAGCACATGCATAAACGCATGCATAATGCAACCGATTTCTGCACTCTTCACTCCCCACTCTTTACCCTTGTGCTCTTTGCTCTTTGTTCTTTGCTCTCCAGTCTTTGCTATTTGCCCATTCGACTATTTGCCTATTTGACTAGTGCACTGTTTTCCCTGATCCCTGACGTCATTGTGGCCAGCGGTGTGGCAAGTACTTCAGCCTGGAAAGCTGCTTGCCTGGCGAATAGATGGCTTAGAAGGTAGTTCCAGCGAGTAGTGGGGAGTGACAGTGCAACTGTAGTCAGACATCTAAACGAGTTCTTGCAGCGAGTAGTCAATGCAAGATGCCCTATCGAGCAACTTCAGCGAGTAGAAACTGCAGTTATAGCGAGTAACTTCCATAAGTAGTCAAGCAAGTATCGAGTAACCCGATCGAGTAAAAACTGATAGCAGTTACAGCGAGTAACACCTATAAGTTATAACAATAATATAGCGAGTAACTTCCACAAGTTCTTCCAACGAGTAGTCAATCAAGTATCGAGTATCTGCAGCGAGTAGCCATTGCCTCCGCGAGTTACTTTCGCTAGTAACGAATGATGTGAAGTTGAGAACAAAGGATCAAAAGTCGTATTAAATAAAGCCTAAGTTACGAGTATATCTGGACTACAACTTGGATATAGAGCCTTACGAGTGCACAATGTATCCCATAGGTCACTTGATAGAGGTAATAATAGAGAAGATAACTATATGTTGGTAGAATAAACGAGAAGCTATAATGAGAGTCTATAACGAGAAGCCTTAGCGAAAAAAAAAAGATTCTTTAAGTTAATCGAAATGTTAGTGGAAGTGTTCTTAACAAGTAGCTATAGCGAGTAGGCATAGCGAATAACCATATCGAAAATACAGATGGATTCGCTTTATTGGGAAGTTAGGGGAAGTGTCCTTAGCGAGTAGCTATAGAGTATAGCAGTCGCGAGTAGCCGTGACGAGAAACCCTAGCGAGTAGCCATAGCAAGTAGTCGCTAACGAGAAGTCATAACGCAGTGACTGATGGCTTAATTTTATCAAAAAGTTGGAAGGAATATCCTAAGCGAGAAGCCGAAGCGAATAGCTACAGCGATTAACAATAACGAGTAGCCGTAACGAGAAACCCCAGCGAGTAGTCGCTAACAAAGCGCACTGACAGTGGCAGCTTTATCAGAAAGTTTGAAGGAATATCCTTAGCGAGTAACTACAGCGATTAACAATAGCGAGTAGCTATAGCGAAGAGACAGATGGATTCGCAATATCGGAAAGTTAGAGGAAGTGGCCATAGCGAGTAAACTTAACGAGGAGACAAATGTAATAGCTTTGTATGTATATCAGGAAGAAGGAATATCCTAAGCGAGAAGACGCAGCGAGCAACCGCAGCGAGTAATTCTCAACGAGTAGTCGCAGCGAACGCCAGTAGAAAAGTGCGTTGCGAAAGAGAATCGGCGATGTTTCGCAAATGAGGAGGTTGGCCAACAGTTTGCACTTCCGCCGTGACATGTTGGGGGTCTAAGTCGCAAGCCGGATCAAATTATTGGTAGTTGCCGCCGGGCGGGCGACAGATGAACCCGCATGCCACAACGGGCTGAGCGACACGTTGCATGCGGCTAGGCGCACGTGTCGCGTTCCACTAATTGCATTGCACATAACATTCAAAATGGTTTTATAATCTTTGCTTCCGTTAACAATTCGTATGCCATCAACAACAACAACAACAACGGCAGCGAGTCGTTTTCCTTTAGCTGTTAGGCACAAGCCATTTTTCTCACACACACACACACACACACACACACACACCCGCACGCACACACGCGAAATCTCATTAGTGACGGACGATGATTACCAACACACTCACACACGTGCGCGCTGTGGCAGTCGGTGAAAGGCACACAGTTGAAAAGTTGATGGCTGCACTCACTCAACGTCGTCGCCACTGACACTGCCTGACACGCCCCCCTGACCCATGACCCATGACCCAACGAGCCCACCGCCCAACACTTTGCACTTCCCTTTGACATTGCGTGTGTGTCTGTGTCTGTGTCTGTGTGTGTGTTAACCACAATTCTAACCATTTATGAACTGTTGCGAAATACACAAATTTCCTAGCGTCTAGTCTGATGGCCCATTGCTATAATTATAGCTCAAATTGTAATTGTAATTGTAATTGTAATTGAAATTGAAATTGAAATCGAAATTTAAATGGAAATTGAAACTGCAAAGTTTAAAGTTAAAGTTAAAGTTGAATTAAAATTGATTTTAAATAAACTTAATTTAAATATAATTACAATTTAATAACAAATTGAACTTAAAATCAAATTGAAAGAACATTTGGAATTAGTTGATATTGAAACTTAAATTGCAACTAAATTATATTTGAAATTGAATACATTGAAGCTCAAACCGGAATCCCATCAATACTGAAAGATACATAAGTTGAAATAAAAGTTGAAGCGAAAATTCAAGTGGAAGATGAAGCTGAGATTGAAGCTGACATTATAAATAAATAAAATTGAAATTCAACTTAAAACGCAAATTGAAGCTAACAACCATCATAAATTGAAAAAGCAGTCAATTAAAATTGAAATAGAACCATAACAAAATTGAAATTGAAGTTAAATAAAACTTTAGCTCAAAAAATTGATTGAAATTTGATTTGAAATTGAAGCTATTATTGACGATGATGAAAGCTATATTGAAATGCAATTGAATTACAAAGATGTTCAAATAGCGTCATAATAGATATCAAAAGTCAACTTTAAACTAAAATTTAATTAAAAATAGAAAAAAATACAAATTAAAGCTTAAAAACTAATAATGAAAAAAAGAGAATTTGCAAACGGAATTCGATTAAAAATGGACAATTATTAATAAAAAAAATGATAGCATTCGTTAAAGCCAATAAATTAAATTGATTTATTGAAAATAATAAAAATAAATTGGGTAGAAGAAAACAAGACAAACAATAGCATAAAAAACAAAACCAATTTTCATATCAATTTGATTGCGAATTCGATAAAGAAAATGCAATCAACTTAATTAAAATTGCATAAATGCAATTCGTGCAGTTAATTGCATAAATGCAATTCGTGCAGTTAATTGCAATAACAAATAAACTTGCAATTGTTGCATTGCTAAATTGCAGGTGAGTAATTGGGCAGGTGCAAATGAAAGGACCAAACACGTAATTTATGTGAGCAAACTTAAATAAATCTTAAATATTCAATTAAATTCGTGTGTATCTATACGATATTTTGGTGGCCAACCAGTTTTGTTGTCCATAACAAATGGGATGAGCGGCGAAATTGATTTTCTATGAAAATAGAACAGAGGAGTTCGCAGGTGCCAGGTGCCAGGTGCCAGGTGTAAGATGGAAGGTGGCGTTTGAGCCTCGAGGAGGTCACCAGCTAAATGTCATAACAAAAGCTATTTTTAAGTGAGCCGCATGGTTGCACATAAATGGCCACCTGCCACATGCCCCAAAAGCCCCTCCGGCTGAGATTGTGAGTCCGGGTCCGGGTCCGGGTCCGGGTCCGTGTCCGTGTCCGGCTCCGGCTCCGCTTCCGAGTGCAAGTTGCGCCGTGAAAGGCAGCCAAGCGGCGGCTCACGCAAGCCAACGGACATTAAAAAGTAATAAGCATAATTGTGAAATGTCGCCATAAAAGCAGAAAGCAAGAGGGGAAGAAGCGGAGGCAAATAGGCAAAGTGTAAGAAGGCAAGAGAGAAAAAGTGAGGAAGCAGGAGGATGGGAAGTGAATGCAAAAGCGCGTGACGTATGCGGCTCGGCCGTTGGCCCAACTTTGACCCAGAGTTGAGCTAAATTGTTTGGCCGACAGCTGGCTCAGAAGTCGAGCGCTTGCTTTTAATTATTCAGCGATCTCTCGCAAGGACCTCTAACACAAGAAGACGCTGACAGCGGCGTCGACAGCGGCCGCACAAACAAACAGCCAAACAAACAAAGCGAAGACAACGAGCAAGAAAAATTGAAAAGCACGCACAAACAACTGCAGCGAACTGCAGCAGCCGACAAAATGTCGCCACTGAGAGAAGGAGAGCGAAAGAAAAACATAACAAGCATGCATAAAGGTTGAAATCCAAAAAGTTTGCGGTACTTTTGCCACCGTCGCCGTCAACGTCGACGCCTGACGCGTCGCTGCTTGCCAAAGTCCGTTCAGTCGTCCGGAAGTTGCTTACAACTTCGAACCATGTTTCGAGTGCCCAGCCGCAGCCACTGCGACTGCAACTGTAACTGTAACTGCACTTCTCTATCCACCTAACGGTGAAAGTGGCAAGTGACGACGTTCCAACAGTTGGATGGGAAGCAGGCAGAGATAAGGTCGAGGCTCTTTTGTGTTGCATACGTCATGAACACAGCTGCAAACGCGGCTCAAACCTGCGTCAAGTTCTATTCTAAAAGCTTTAGCCGAAAAGCTCATTGCAACGAACCTCTTACAACCACGCAACATGTCTGCTGCTGCTACATACCAGCACGAGCATTACTCGACTAATAGTGACCGAACGAACCTGTTCGAACAGAGTAAAACCTTTGATAGCTAACAATAGAGCAGATAAAATATATTAACAGGACATATCAAATAAGTATTTTCACTTTTAGCAATAAATTTATTATATATATATATATAATAGGAATAATATCTGCTGATCTATAAGAAAAACTAAAACAAAAAAGTATTAAAACGAACAAGATATATTATTTAATATATGTATATTTAAATATATATGTATATAATTGACATGGGGACTGTCTATAGCTCACATAACTTCTCAAGGACATTGAGGTCAAGAAAGCGACTCTCAATGTACAGAAGGATCTTAAGCGCGCATAAATCAATTTTGATTGGTTGTTTCACAATCAACTTTTTTGGCAATGGTTTAGGCCATCGCATCCTTTGGCCAGCATAGTGAAGACTGAATTCTTACCGAACAGTTTCCTCATAAAAATGCTGTTCGAAAATAAAATCAGTTAGGCAAAATACTCATTAAAAAAATTTGATTTGTTCACTTACCTTTACATTTGACAATTTTCTTTGTATTCCTATAAAGTTTGTTAGTCTTCCAGTTTTTATAATTCCCAGTTTTGAAGTTTCCTCATATCGGTTAATAGACCCATTTCTTTACTGTATAATCGTTTATTTTTTCCCATTTCTTTACTGTTTAATCGTTTATTTATTCACATTTCCATATTTTTTCATTGTTTTTCCCTTTCTATGCTATTAATTTTTCATATTTCTTCGAAATTTGTAGTAATTGTTTTTTGGTTTTCGATTAAATAATGAATATTAAGTAGAGTTCTGGATATATCCAGCTTTGAAATTCTATTTAGGTTGTTTCTGTCTAATCAGGAATTAGTAAATGGTTATTTTTACATTTCCTTTGACTTAATCGACCATTTGCCATTTGAAATTTGTTCTCTTCTATTTCTTTAATTTGTAGTTCACGTTTTATTTTTGCAAGACACGATGAATCCTTCCACATTCGATAAATCCAACCGACTTTCCAGTTATTTTCAACCTATGTAACGCAGACAGGAGTAATTTGTTCTATTTTTCTTCCATTTTTACAAGCGGACAATAAACGGAAAATGAATTTCCCAGTGTGAAGTAATAAAAAAGAAAGCACTACGTTGAACTTTACTTTACAACACTTAAGAAAAAAAACGGCATTTATGAACCATGCTCAAAAACTGAACAATTTATGATTTGCCTTGACAAAAAAAAAAGAAAACATCTTTAAATTCACTTCTGCAATTTTTCACATTTTATCACAAGAATTTGTTTTTTTTTCCATTTTTTTAAGTGTTATGTGCTCTACTCGAGCCACTTGAACAATCTGAATGGGAGCTCCGTTATTCCTGACTACCCCACAATGTCTGTCGATTAGTGTCCCGAGGCCTACTAGAACCTGAGCTAATATTACATTTAATCTCCTACTAAGCAAACATTCAGTCAGTCACTCAATCACTCGGCTATTTGGACACTCATTCGTCAGTCAGTCAGTCAGTCAGTCAGTCAATGATTGAGGTGTTCTACCAATACTTACAGTTCAATCAATCAATCACTGGTTAGGCTGCTGATCTATTACATACAGTCAAATATTTGATTAGTAAGTCATGAAATCAATGGTTGGGCTGTCCTCTAATAACTAATGCTACTTGCGTGTATATCAATCAGTTCATTACTCAGCCAATCAGTCACTCAATAAGTCAGTCAGCTGGACTCAGTCAGTCAATCATTTACTTAGTCATTCAGTCACGCGTATATATCAATCAGACAGTTAATCAATCAGCCAATTAGTTACTCAATCAGTCAGTCAGTCAGTCAGCTGAGCTCAGATTTTTAACTTCAATAAGTGGTTGAACTATTCTTCAACCTCTTCCTGTTTCTATTGTGTTTTTCTCTGTAATCAATCACTGAGTCAATCAGCCAGCATTCATTGAGTCTATCATTCCAATATATATTTAGAATATGATTAAGCTGTATTTTCTTCTTTAATACTGCAGCTGTAGATTGCTGACAAATTCAACCCTCAATCAATCGATTAAGAGTCAGAATCGGAGTCAGTCATTTAATCATTCAATCATTTTCCACACACAAGGAACCAGATTAATAACATATGTATGATTGGGCTGAACTTACACTTCTTACTGCTGCTGCTGGCTCACATATCAATCAATCAATCAGTCAGTCAGTCAGTCAGTCAATCAATTAACGAGACTTACACATGAACTCAGATTGATAACAACTAATAAATCTCTCACATACATATTTACCTAGATTGAACATAATTATAGATGATTGAACTCTCACGCTCTCGCTTCCTCTCTCTCTCTCTCTCTCTATCTCTCTCTTTGTCACTCTCCTTGGATAGTTGCGCTGGAGGAAGACTGCGTGGACTTTCAGGGCAACAAGGTGAACCACGGCATGCTCTACGTGCCCGGACCCGGTGTTTGTAGTCTATGCGTTTGCTATCATTCCGAGCCGCTGTGGTGCAAGGCCATCTACTGTGATCCCCCCTACGTAAGTGTTATTTTCGTATTTCCCTTAGTCCAGCTCCTAACTTTTCCTTCTTAAGTTCTGTAAAAACTTCAGAGTGGGCGAACGCTGCTGCGAATTTGAATGTTTAGATCCGCCAGGTGAAGACAAACTCTATCAGGTAAGTGCAAGGGTATCAAAATTCTATTTCAGACTCCATAAAAAAAACTGACAACTGTTCAGTAGATAATCTAGATACTATAGATGATAATTTTTGTTAAAGATAATATAAGTTTCTTATATATCATAGGAGCGTTACTAAAGATACGATAGAAACATCTATGCATACTTTAATATATGATATAGACAGATCCAAGTGTTTCTATTTATAGTACTATATTAACTATAAATTTTCGATTTCTCATAAAGGATAATACAATAGATCCTTTACTATGGAAAAGAGATATTCCAACAGAGTTAATTAGATAGTAAAATATTTCGGATAGGAGAGATTCTATGTCTACTACCTATGTAGAGTATACAAAAATCAATCGGATGCTGAACGATGCAAGCAATAAATACGTTCTTCTCGAAATATCTTAAAAGTAGCTTGGAAAAATCCGGAATTTAGATATTATTCAGATATATACACAATATGTAAAGCTTTAAATGATTACTAAATAATTTTCCCTTTATAATTTGTAATTTATAATTTTGTTAGATAATACAAATATCAAAGATACTTTAAAAACAAATGATACTACAGATAAATGGATTTCCTATAATTCATATATCTTTGATTCTAAAATCCTCCTAGACTAATAAAAGAAAGTTGTTATAAATGCAAGACTACAGAAACAATCGATGCGAAGTTCCTTAGATAGTAACATATATATAGATCCAATTCAAAAAGTTGAAAAACTTTAGACTCCAGTTTCATTTAACAAAGACACATTTTCGTAGCTTTTGTAACTGATTCTGATATAAATTCTACAAATTTGCAGGAACGTATGCGCAAACGAGCCGAAATTCTGGCCGGGAATAGCACCGGATGCCAGATGCAGGTCTCCCCGCTGGCCGTATCGACCATAATGCTTGGATATCTGGGCAACAGTTTGCTCAACTTATAACTTGAGCAGAAATCGCAAGAGTAACGGCGTTTAGCTATAAGTCACTCCCAAACCCCAGCCAGATGTTAACCTAGCAGGCAACTATGAACCGAAACTCTTTCCCGGAACATGCCCCGAAATGTAAACCCCAATGGAGAATTATTACAATGTAATAGATGCAACTGAGAAAATTAATATAGAATATATATATAGAACAAAATGATATATATACATATTTATATAGATATATATAGATATCTATATGTATATATCTAAAAAAAAGGAAAAAAAACTAATTAATTTGGAATAATACAGAACAAAACGTAGGTTCTCACTTAAATGTATGTCCCTAGTCTTATGTAGGTACAATAATACAAACAATAACGGCATAATTAAAAATATATATATACTACAGTCCCGATTAGGAGTCGGCTATAGAAACTTAAACCAAATCACACTCATAAAGCGAACGTAAAAGACAGTCTTTAATTAGCAACTAAGTCTATATATAGTATATATATATATATACAAAAGATATATATATACATATAGCATTCGACTTGTAAATACGCTCTATATAATACGGATCGCAAATTTGTTGATTAGTGTTTAGCTAAACGAATCAAAGTTTATAATGGATAATAAATTATATATATATATATCTATATATACATAGCATATATATAGTAAGATGATCTACAAATGCATATATATATATATATATATATATATATATATATATATATATATATATATATATATGTAATATAAAGATGTGTATTTGTATATAACTTTTAATCCATATGACATCTCGTAATATCCATGTCAAAACGCCCCCAGTTCAAACACCTAGTGAAATTTTTTTTTAGCTATATGGTTTTTTCTATATACACATAGATCTTAAGATCTTATCGATTGCAATTTAATAACGGTAGTAAAATACACATATCATAGCACACACACACACACATACACTTTAAGAATCATATATACATATATATATATACATATATATATATATGATTATATATATACGTATACATATGTATATGTACACCTAAAAATCGTATATATTTTGCATTGGTGCTAATTTTATTGTAGGTTTAACACAATCCACACCACACATGCGCATACACATACACACATGCACACACACACACACACATCGTAATGTTGATTCCAAATCAAAGGCCATATCATTGGCTTAACAAGCATCAAAAGAAATCTCTTATATAGCTCAAGAATATTGCAAATAAAACAAAACTAACCTAAAAAAAACTTTAACTAAAAAACTAACCTCAAAAAAAGTAAAATTTAATTTCCCGTTAAAAACTCTTAAACAAATAATCAAATACACAATATAAAAACAAATTTTTAAAGCAGTAAAAATTACATTTGCCTACAATAAAAAGAAATTAAAATGATAAAAGAAAACATACTCTTTCGATATAATAGATGAAGTTTTTCTTTACTTTCTCGACATATATTGAAGGACCAGCTAAACACTTAACAAAACTCTAAGCTATATTTATGAATCAATGGATATATATATAAATATATATATATATATATATACATATATATATATATACATGTATTAGAAAAATGATAAAAACCAAAAATATTCTGAAAGCTATAGTAAAAACCACAACTAAGGAAATGCTCATGTATAAATATATATATCATGTATATATATATATATTACTAAGCAGTACGGCTGTGACAATTTTTTGGTTTGCATCACACAACTGTAAATATCTTATATATATATCTATATATATATATATACATATATATATATATATAAATATATAATAGTATATATTAAAATATATTCAATAGATAATAAATAGAAACATGTCAGGGGAGGTTTTATTGTAAAAAGCTTTCTCTAGTCTATGAATATAACCAGAAAAGTATTTTAATAACAAGAAGAAGAAAGAGAAAAATAACAAATTTACGGAAAATTCGTATATGAAAATAATCCTGCAGTCGATATCAAAAGAAATTCGAAATCAAAGATCTGTTAGAGGAGATATATACAATTATAGGGATAATCAAAAGCTCAACAATATAAAGATTTCTGATTTGATTGATTGTTTGATTGAATAATCTAGCGAATGTTCTTAAAATCAGAAGGGAACTAAATTAATCGATTGATTAATTAATCGATTGTTGGTTTGCTCAAATTTATTTAGAACAAAAGATTTTATTTTAATTGATTATGATTGATGAATGAATGCTTGAGTTTAGTTAAAACAAACGATAACTATTTTAACCATAATAAGGTATTTTATTTAAAAATTATTGATTGATTAATTGATGGCTTGATGAATTGAATGTAATCAAAAATAAGGAAGCAAGCAAAAATGCTTTTAAGACAGGCATTATGCTTAAGAGTTACTAAAGCACTTCGATAGATTGATTGATTGATTGATTGACTAAACAATCTCAAAAATAAACCAAAGGTATTCCGATTGAAAATGTTGATTGATTGCTTGATTGAAGAAGTGTGATTAGAATAAGTCCGAAGATACTTTCCCTTAAACATTTGAAATACACACGCATAGAATACCCTGTAAAATGTCCACTGCAGGGCTACCAAACGAACGAAATGATATGTAACAATAAACAATGATCCAAACTGAATGTACAATTCGAAATGCCACAAATATCTGACCAATATGCAAATGTATATATATATATGTATAAATATATATATGTATGAAAGTCATTTATTTATTTTAATTGATTATGATTATGATATATACATATATATATATATATATATGTGTGTATAAAACCATACAAAATAAATCGTATAATGACTAAAACTTAAGATGACAAATCCACAAATTTTAATAGAATCCCAAAAAAAAAATACTATTCAAACATAAAACGCTTAAAAAAGAAAAGGAAACCAAAAAAATATATATAACTTTAAATACCAAAATAAATACCAATTTCAATTTATACACTAAACAACAAAATGCAAAATTGGCTTTAAACAAATTTATAAAAAAAAAAAAAAACTACATAAATATATATATAAAAAAATCATTTCTAAAATGGAACGAGTCGGTATTTTATTAGTTCGATTCTTAGATAGATTCCCTAATAATTCCAACAAAATAAGAAGAAATTTAAACAATAATTCAGAAGCTTTGCCACTAGAAACCTCGAAAAAAGTCTTATATATATACATATATATATATATATCTGTCTATATATGTATGAAATACTAGAACCAGAGTTTACAGAGCATCTGGATGTCCCGTTATAAATTGTATTTTGATTCGAACAGCCGCACTTGATAAACTCTTTAAAAGTTCTCGAATATAAGAAAAAGAAAATGAAAACGAAAAGAAAATAAAAATAAAAAAGAAAAAAACAAAAATACCAAATAAAATTTCTCTAATTATAATCGATTACAAACAAAAATGTCATAAAAGTTCAAAGAATCCCTCATACAATTTATTATAATTATAATCTCATTTATCGAGGGTATTTCCAGACCTGTTTGCATATTTCCAAAAATATTTCAAGTACCAGAGAATTTTAACAAAAATAAAAACAATATTTTCACAATAGCTTAAAAAAAATCTATGGATTTTATTTCTAAGATTTTCTAGATTTTATTAATGTGGGTTTTTCCAGATGTTTATACCAGAGAATCTACTTAAATTTTCTGATTTTCAATATCTTTTTTTTCTTTCTCTATCGCTTTGTTACTCTCTCGCTGTTTTTCTTTCTCTATTTTATCACTTTTTTTTCTATCTCTCTCATGTTTGAATATTGCCGTTTTCTCATTGAAGACATTTTTCCCTCGCTCACTTTCTATATTTTGTTAACTTCCATACCTTGCGTACCGTTTCTTTTTTCATATTTTGTCTCTTTCTTTCATTCTTTCTATAATCTGAATTTTGATGGTGGCAAGAGGTGAAAAGGTAGAACAAAATAAATATATACCATCAAAAATAAGCTATCATTTACATACGTAGAACCCATTGAAAATTTTTTGCTATTCCACGTTTCTCTCTTTCGCTGTCCAAGTAGCTTAACTTGTAGCTTCTTTACAAGCTTCTTGCGCTATTCATCAAATTCTGTGAACCTTCTCTATGCCTCTCTGTCTCTCTTTCTCATTCTCTTTCCAAATCTGATGTACTAATCAATTTGCCATATTGTTGCTCCACTGTTCGCTTCTCCCTTTCGCTCTTGGAGTATTGAATGTTACTTCTCTTTAAGCTTCTTGCGCCATTATTTTTCTTTGAGACGTCTATCCAGTTATTTGTGTTTGCTCTATACTTATCTTTCTCTCTCTCAGTTTTATTTTCCATTTTCCAATACATGAGACATACATCATATTGTTGCTTCTCTCTTAGCTTCTCGTTTGCCCATCTCTAAAAACAAAAGCAAACGCAAACAAATTTCCATATTCACATTTATTAAACACTATACAGTAAAGATTTTGTATTTTGTTCAGCCATAGCGATAAAAAAAAATCAATTTCGAAAAAAAATCTATATATATATATATTTATATATATAATAGGTCTGACACTTAAAACTAGGCGTTATAAAAAAAAAAGGTTTGTATATACTACACATACTATATATAATATATATAATATATGATCAATGTTTTGTCTCATAAAACATTTCGTTAGCAAAAAGATTGTTTTTGTGATCATCTTCAAATCGGCTATATATATATTTATATAACGTATATATAGTCTCAGTTCGACATCTATCAACTGATTTAATTCTGATGATACACAAATACCAAATATATATAGAGATACAGATAGATCCGAAATAAAAATAAAAAAAAAAGATGATCCAATCAAGATAAAAATTAATGTTATAGCATTATATGTATCTGTATAGTAGCCGTATGTGTTAAGATATTAACTAGCTTTCACTTTAAAATTTTTAATGCGTATTGCTTGACGAAAAAAAAAAATATATATATATATATTTAAATATATATATATAATACCTACCTATATGCAAAATTAATTGTAATCATTTATGTTCAGTTAATTCAGTTAAGACTTAGACACTAACATTTTCCTTAGTATTTAATAGTATTATTAATAGTACTTCTTAATATTTTTTATCATAATATGTTTTTTTTTTTAAATATTTTTGTTTACTTATTTATGTTTAAATATGAGTGAAACATTTAGAAAGTTAATGCTTTAAATTGTACAATTGATGGAGGATACACACATGTGTGTGTATATATATATATATATATATGGAGAGATGTGTGTGGGAGGGGTCGGATGCTTGAGAGAGTGTCGATTGATCATCATAATCAATCAAATTATCATACAATTGGCCTTACAAATTTTAAGCTACATTACAAATAAACGTAAAACTAATTTAGCTCCGGATTTTGGGGAATGCCTTGAGGAAGGATGCGGAAGAGGAGTCTCGGAAAGGTGGCTGCTGCTGCTGCTGCTGCTGCTGCTGCTGCTGCTGCTACTGCTGCTGCTGCTACTGCTGCTGTGAATCACATTCACAATGTGTGTTGCTCAAGAAGAAGAACAAGCTGGTTAGACCAGCGCCTAGACAGGTGAGTAGAGCGGCGGAGTAATCGAGTAGGTGGATGAGAGCAGCGAAAGGGAGCTGCAACAACTGCTGCTACTGCTGCTGCTGCTACTGCTACTGCTGCTGCGCCTTCTGCTGCTGCTGCTGTTGCAACTGCTTTTACACTATTGCGCAGCATGCGCCTCCTTGGCAGCTTCGTTGGCAGCCGCCGTCACCTCCTTCATGGACTCCACTTTGGCCACAATCTTGAGAGCGGGCCCCAGCTTCATGCCCATCGCGCTCACCAAGTGATTCTCCTTGAGCAGCAACAGTGCCTGCCCATCGATTTCCTGCTGCACAAAGTCATCGACGTAGTCCTGACAGCCCGGCAGCTTGCTTATAAACTCGCTGACATCATCCACCGTCCAGCTGCATATCGAAGGACGTTCCGGCACGGCGGCAACAACAACATTGCTGCTGCTGCCGCTGCTGCCGTTGTTGTTGCTATTGCTGTTGCTGTTGATAGCATTGCCAGTGCTGGTGCTGCCGGTGCTGCTGGTGGGTGTGACTGCTGTTGCTGCTGGTGGCAGCGCAGTCACCGCCGCTGCAACTGGCGCCGTTGCCGCTGCAGGTGTGGCAGTCAGCACGGCTGTTGGCAGCTCGGCTATAATCATCGCTGGCTCTGGACTGAGTGCATCTGTTTGCATTTTCTCCTCGGCCAGCGATTCGTCCAGCTTGTCCGCCAGTGCCAGAGCGTCGGGGGCAACCATGCCGATGCCGCTGCTGCTGTTGTTGTTGTTGTTGCTGTTGCCGCTCGTCTTGGCCAAACGCGCACAGCCGGGCGAACAGTAACGCTTGCGTTTAAGCTTGCTGCGATGCTCCGGCTTGCCACATTGCTCGCAGGCCACCATATCGGCCGGCAGGCTGGCAACGCTCACCAGCGACCCAACGGCAACTGTTGCTGGCGTTGTTGTTGTCGTTGTGGCTGCAACCGCTGCCCCAGCCGTTGCGCCCGCCTTGAGATCCGATTCCTGCAGCGCAGCTTTTTTCTCTGCAAAGAATGAATTAAAATTAGTAACGCATTTGGATTGAAGTTAATTATACTATAATTATTATTGCTGTTGCACTTACTGGGCGGCTCGTCGATGGCGTCTTTGTCCGCGTACCGCTGCCGGGTCACAGGGAAAGGTTCGTTCGCCTCCTGTATGATGAAGCCATCGATGACGTGGGTCAGCACATTGGGCTTGATCATTGCCTTGGGCAGATCTTTGCAGTTGCTGTTGCTGCTGTTGCTGTTGCTCGTTGTTGTTGTTGTGCTTGTCGTTGTGCTGCTGCTGCTGCTGCTGCTGATATTGTTGCTGCTGTTGCGCAATGCGCTGCTTGCAATTCCATTGGTCGAAGCTGTGCTGCTGACATTGTTGCTGCTGCTCTTCAAATTGTTGTTGCTGTTGTTGTCCTCTTTGCTACTGCTGCTGCTGCTGCTGGGCAGCACAACATTGCTCTGCTTAACGGCCGCGGCAACAGCAACTGTTGCTGGCAGCTTGGTGGGCGTGACCTCGCCCAGATCCCCGTTGTGCAGCGACTCAACGATGCCAACTGTGGAGCTGCTCGCCTCTACGTTGCCTTTAATCACCTCCAGCGGCGTTATTGTTGTTGTTGACGGCGCTGTTGCTGTTGCCAGCGGCAACTCTATCGGCACCAATGTGGCAATTGGCTGCTGCTGCTGCTGTTGCTGCTGCAGTTGCTGTTGCAGTTGCTGCTGCTGTTGCTGCTGCTGCTGCTGTTGCTGTTGCTGCTGCTGTTGTTGCTGCTGCTGCTGTTTGGGCGTCTCCTGGTTGCTGACCGTGGTTATGGTTATGGCCTTTGTGGGCGTGGCAGCCAGCGTGTTGCCCAACGTGTTGCTGCTGTTGCTGAGCGTAACAAGCGCGGTGCTAACCACCGCATTGCTCGCGGGCGGCGTCGCTTGTGGCAGACCAACTGTTGCATTCATCATCGAAGTCATCGCCAAAATGGGATTTTGTGTGTGGGTGGGCGTGACAGCGGTCAAAGTGGTGCTGCTCAACTGTTGCTGCTGCTGCTGCTGTTGTTGCTGCTGCTGCTGCTGCTGCTGTTGTTGCTGCTGCTGTTGCTGCTGTGAGGCAGCAGCCAGACTGGCCGTTATGAGCTGCTGCTGCTGCTGGTGCTGCTGCTGCAACTGCTGCGCCTGCTGCTGCAAGCTGGCAACAGTGCTGCTCGTAACCAAAGGGCCAGCGCTCTGATTGCTGATGGTAACGACGCTGCTGCTGGGCAGCGAGTTGCTCGTCTTGGCCGTTGTCTGAAAGACGGTGCCCGAAGCAGTCAAAGCGGCTTGCAACGCGCTCGATGTGGCAATTCCAGCGGGTGTTGTTGTCGAGCTGACGGAAAATGGAACGCTGCTCAGTTGCAACTGTTGCTGTTGCTGCTGTTGTTGCTGCTGCTGCTGCTGCTGCTGCTGTTGTTGCTGCTGCTGCTGCTGTTGCTGCTGCTGGTGTTGCTGGTGTTGCTGCTGCGTGGGCGTTTGCTGCACCACAATTTGTTGTATAATATTTTGTTGATGCTCGCGCTGCTGCTGCTGCTGCTGCTGTTGTTGCTGTTGTTGCTGCTGCTGTTGTTGTTGTTGCTGCTGCTGTTGCACCTGCTGCAACTGGTGCTGCAGCAACTGGTTGTGCAACTGCTGCTGCTGCTGCTGTGCCTGCTGTTGCTGCTGTTGCGAAGCGATGAACGTATTCGGCGCCACTTGCAATATTTGTGGCGCTGTTGCATTTGTCAGCGTTTGTTGCTGCTGCGTTTGCTGCGGCTGCTGCTGCTGCTGCGCCTGTTGCTGTGCCTGCTGCTGTGCCTGGTGCTGCTGTTGCTGCTGCTGCTGCTGCTGAAGCTGCATGAACTGATGCTGCAACAGTTGCTGCTGCAGCAATTGCTGGTTCTTCATGATCTGCAACTGTTGCTGATGCTGTTGCTGCTGCTGTTGCTGCTTATCCACGCCGCCCGCCTGCAACGTCTGTCCGTTCTGCAACGTGATGGGCGTTCCGGTGCTCATGACAACCATTCTGCAAAGGGGAGGAGATCAACGTTAGCCACCAATTGAAGCACGTGAACTAAATGAATGAACCGAATCAAATTAACCACTCACTTGTTGCCCGCCGTTGTCACAACCTGATGCAAGTTGGCGGCCGCCGCTGCCGCTGCCGCCTGCTGCTGCTGCT
>JBAMCK010000914.1:127500-232500 GCA_037075185.1 Drosophila pseudotalamancana | reverse complement strand
TATGAATAGAAAGCCACACAAACAGAGCAAACGTGCAAAAATAAACTGTTTTTGTTTTTGTTTTTGTTTTTTTTTTTTGTATGCGTGTGAAATTTGGCAACGCAGCAACTAATTCCTTTGTAGTGGGTATGACTAAAAATAATGTAAAAAACTGGCTTTATACTACATACATAGGATCATATATACATACATACATATATGTAACTTAAGACTAATTACTTTGTAGTGGGAATGACTAAAGATAATGTTAAAAATTCAACATATTGTGGGTGACAGAAAGTGCTGCTCAAGGGAAAGATATATGTATATATGTATGTATGTATGTATCTACATATGTACATACATATATATGTATGTATGTATGAAAGTGATAATCGCAGAAGCTTAAGGCGACATTTTTAGACGTTGCCCAGCTTTATAGTTCATAGACCCGAAGGCAAAAACTGACTGTTGCAAAGCTGCAAATAAAAAAAAAAAACTTTAGTTTAAATAACAGAAAATAACCACACGAGGAGAAATTCCTGATGGTACCGTCTAATTCCCCAACCTCCACCCACGCACAAAGCTTACCCCCAATGCCCGTGAGGCATATAAAAAATATAAAAGGAAAAAAAAAGGAGGAAGAAAAAAAAATACAACCGAAACTGTGGCAGAGGCTAAAGGAGCCGGCACAGTATTAGGGTAACTCCTGGCAACAGGACAGCAGAAGCAGGGGCGGGGAAGTGGGCGGTTTTGGCAAGCCATGAAATCGGTCAGGGGTGTATTTCACATGCCACATGCAGGCGACAGGGTTGCTGCTGGGTTTGTAAAGGTCGCACGCCCCCACCGAAGCACCACAAACAGCAAAGAGCAAGCGAAAGCTGCTGGAACGAAATAAATAAAATGAAACAAAAAAAAATACTGCCGACTAGACGCTGTGCCAGACACAGCAGCAGCATCCTTCTCAAAGAACAAAAAAAAAACTTGCAACTCAAGACTGGTTTGTTTGCATGTGTGCGTTTGTGCATGTCTGTGAGAATAACTTCTAAGAGAGCGGAAGAGAGAGTGAGTAGCTGAGTCTGGTGAGTGTGTTTGCCAGGTCTCTGCTGTGAGCGCCTGTGCGGACATTCTGTACCATTAGCAATCTTGCAAGAACAAGAATAATAATAATAACAATGCAACACAGCCATCATTAATTTTATGTTCGGTTTTAACCAAAATGAGTCGCAAGGTAATTGATAACAATGCCGACAACGCAAACAAAACGAGCATGCGCTCAAGCAATATGGCATATGAGAAAATAAAAAAAAAAGGGAATAAATCAGTCGATTAGAGCGGGATGGAAGTTGAGAGAGAGCGCGCGCAGCTAGCATGCATTCGGGAACGAAAAAACAGCAACAAAATAGAACATGAATTTCGAATTGTTGCGAGAAATATGCGTGCAAAATTACGTTTGGTGGTTGTTGGGGCATTAAACCTGTACACGATGTAGGTGGTGGCGGGGATGGGACGAAAATAGATGACTACATATTGATTATACGAACCGGTTTTATTTCTATATGCCAGGCCACAGCCACCAACAAACTCACTCGCTCACTCACACACATTCGATTGCGAATACAGATACAAAAGAGTGCGAAGCATTACTGTCGCCCTTGTTGCTATCGTTGCTTTGTGATAAAAAGTATAAGCGAGATGGCAATGGTTTCTTGGTCAAACGAAGAGCACAACTCAAATACAACACACACTCTACACCAAATGGATGAGAGCGTGAGTTAGTGTTGTTGTAGAGTTGCCAACAGAGAGAAAAATAAATGCATAAATATTTCATAATAAAAAACAAACAATATCGAATATAAGTATATTTTTTATAAACTAAGTCATGCACACATTTTACAGGCAAACAAGGTTATAATTTAATCTATCAAATAATTGCACATACAGTTAAGAAAGCTTGAAAGTGATATTTATGTTAAATTTAAATAATTTTCTTATATAAATAATTGAAAATATTTTGAGCAGATGGCAACACTAACCACGGGCCTTAAATTTTGTTTACTTCGAACTATGGGCACCCAAACAAGCGCGACAGAGAGAGCGAATGCGCTCCACCGACTTTTACCGCTGTTCCTTCTACTTTATTCTCTTCTTCTTTGATGTGTTGCTCCCGCTGCTTAATGCCGCCTGCAGTTTCAGTTTCGCCCAAAAAATGTTACTTTTGGCTTAGAACTTTTGCTTTTCAATACTGCGAAAAGTAAAAGAAAAATCAACCACCGACTAATTTACAAACACACTCACATGCACATTGTATGCATTGCGAAATTTACTTCGACTGTATGTGTGTGAGTCTGAGACTCTGACTGCAGCGTTTTATCAACACTACATGAGTTAAGCAGATGGGGCAACAACAAAAAAAAAACTCGTTTTGGGACTTGGGATTTTTGCTTGGTTTGGCTAAGGAAGAGCGTTAAAGGTACAAGTACGATTATGATGTGCCGTCAAACAGCAACTGCATACAGATACACACACACACAATCGCACATTCTTGTGTTAAGATTTTGTACACATTTGTCATTTGCAGTAGTGTTGAAAAACGACGCTCTGTTGAACTGCGCGCCAAAGACAACGCTGCAATTAACGGCATCAACACAAAAAATACGTACATGTATGCATATACAAAAATACATGTATGTACATATATATAAAATAAAATGCAAATAATTTCAAGAATAATGTGCTATTAAATAAACGAAATATAAATAAGTGTGTACACAGCATAAGAATATTTTTTCGCTGCGAGGGTCACACTTGAGGCTAACCTGAGACGCGGTACGATGTAATAATAACAAATACAGAAGTAGGAGAAGCGCAACTGAACGAGAGAAAGAGCAAGAAATTCGTGTATGTGAGTGCGGTAGTGGCAGAAGAAAAAAAAACATTAGTAATAAGCAATAATAAACGCGAGTGCATTGACACACATATACATACATGTACATATGGGCATATTCATGTGTGTGAGTGCGTGTGTGTATGTATAATTTTGTTAACAATGAGTGCGAGTAGTTTGCAAATGAAATGTTGTATTTTAAAAAGTTAAACATATCGAAACAAAATAAACAAACTAAAAAAAAGGAAACACAAAATACCTTTTTTGCATAAACTTCAATGCACGACGATCCATTATTCAAAATAAAAACAATTTGTATAATAAATTAATAGTATGCATGCGGCGACGTCAGCGGCGGCGGCGACGGCAGCAGCGACGACAACGACGGCAACTGCGACGGCGGCAGCGGTATACTGTTGTTTGCTATTACTGCGACGGCGACTGCGGCTGCACTGCGACTGCTGATTGTTTTTATTGTTGTTGGCAGCATATTGCTGCTGCTGCTGCGTTTTTATAATTTTGTTTTATTATGTTGCTTTTGTATTTTAGTTGATAGTTTTGGTACATTTAACAAATATATGAGATAAACACACACACATAAACGTTTAAACATGTACAGGCAATAAACATATACCATACATATGCATATATTTATATACATACATATATAATCAGGCAAAAAACGTAAACGTAAAACTTTGTTGCAACAACAACAAGACAACATACAAAATGTACACAAAAAAATGTCTCGTCGAGCGTCAGCCTCAGTCAGTGTTGTGTGTGTGCTTCGATAAATATATATACGCGTATATATATTGTATGTCTGTTTGTGTGGGTACGCTGTCTGAGACTGTGACTGCGACTGAGGCGTGTAAATGAGCGTTTCGTGCACGAGAGCAATAATTAGTACGTACGTCCACTAGCTGCAGCGGCTGCGTCGACGTTGGCTCACAATTAATGCAATACCTGCTTTATTTCACTTAATTCATTTTTATTTTTTTCTTTTTTTTATTATGCTGCATAGTCCAAGCACCTGTACACGTGATGTGCGTGGGCGATGGAGGGGATGGGGGTGGTTGAAGTTGGGGTTGGGCTTAGGTTGGCGGAGTTTCGGGCTTACATAAAACGCGGCGACAACTCTAGCAACATATTTTATGTTAGGCGGCACACAATTTCACTGCGCGCGTCGGCAGTGACTGCGACTGCGACGCCGGCAGCATAACTTTTCACTTTGCAGCATGTATCTTGTATCTTTCAAGATTTGTTGTTTGCTGAATAATGCAAACTATGTAACACAAAAAAAAATATATATAATTTACAAATCCAGATGTTAATTTTTCGATTTAGTCTTTATGCATACATCAATATATGGTATGTCTGTATGTGTGTATTCGTAGCGCGTCGCGTTGTATCTTTTTATCTCGACTAGCGTTTTAGATAGATCGGCGCGAGCAAGCGAATGATTTTGAGGTCGGCAAAACGTAAACCGTACGCTCCCAAGTTGAATTTTAGACTGAAACGCGCGCAGACGACGGCAACTCTACCGAAACAAAATGAAGCAGTAGCGCGCATGTGTATTGGTGATTGTGTGTGTTAGCCGTAGGAGGGTTGGCAGGCAGCTGGGCAAGGAAAACGAGTTTCCTCATACACTCACACATTCATACATACACACACTCACAGATAACACGTACAACGAAATATTTCTCTATAACAAATGCGGGTGTGCGAATGCGATGCCAATACCATTTCACACTGTGTGGCCATTAAGTGCGAGTGTAACACGAATAGCCCCACGACTCGCTGTTCGCAGCGTTTTGTTGTGTGCTCTTTGGGGGTGTGTGCGAACGAAAGAAAAAATATACATGAACAAAAAAAAAAAAAAACGAGGCTACACAGCTGGCAGGCATGTGTATTGTATTTGCTTTTGCTTTCGCGCCCGTTGTGGCGCATTCATCCATATATTTGTATGTATAGAAGTATCTAAATATATGTGTGCGTACATGTATGCGTGTGTATGAGCACTGTCATCCACCCTGCCCGCTAGCTTTGACTCTGCCGCCCTTGTCGACGAGCGAGAGACCAGTTTTCTGTGTCTGTATACTCGAATATCGTTTCGTTGTGGTTGTTGTTGCTGTTTCCGTTCTGATACTGCTGCTAGCTTGCTTGCTATACTTCATCTTCTTTTTTCGATTTCGCTTTTGCCACCACCACCACTATTGCATATACGCCTATACATTCATACAAACATACATACCTGATCTGACTAGCAAACGACAGCGGCTTTATTTCTATTATTAGTTTTGCTTGTCGGTCCTCAGAAAGCCGAGACTATGGATCGTATCGGGGATGGTGGGGTACAACGGGGTATAAAGCAGAGAGGCAATCTGTTCGCTTTCGCTCGGCTCGCTCATTCGTACAGTGGCCTACGACTTATTATTTTTACTTGAGTTAGATTTTTAATTCATTTTTGTCTTTTGTTGGTGATGCCATTGTCGATTCGACATTTTTATTTGGAATGTTATGCGTTTTAAGAGGATATGGCTGTGACTGATGGCACCCGTTATTTTGCACATACATTTGCTGTTTTATTTTTGTTCTTGCAGTTACTATAGTCTTTTGTTATTGCTGGTCATGTGATGTGGCGTTTGCGCTGGGGTAAAGTGCTATACAACAAATGAATAAAATAAGATTATTTACAATACATTCTTGCAACTTAAAAACTGTTATTTTTAGTTTTATCTAATCGAATTTATGCAAACTAATTTAAAGTTTTTTTTTACTGATATTCTCATATATATATATTTTTTAATTGACATTAAATTAATAAAAAGAAATAAAAGCAATATTTGTATATATTTATATTTTTAACTATATAAATTATATAATTTTATTGAAACAATAGAATTTACAAAATTGGATAAACAAAATTCGGTTCTTAATTTACTTTTCAATTATTCATACATCGATATTTCAAATATATTGCACTCCTGCACCACTGTGCCTTGTCACTCTAGCATTCCATTTTTCATTTTGTTGGTTGACTGTGTGCGCTGCCCCCGTATAACTGTTAGTAGATATGTGCGCCGCTTTGGGCTGTTCTTGTAGTCGACGTTCACAAATGTTCGTCGTTATATGTATGTCTGTATGTTTGTCTCTCGTTGATGTTGTTGCTTTTATTCTTGGGGCACTGCTGGCAATGACAGGCAACGTTGATGTGAGGTTCGTTGCTAAAACGAACGATGGCACGAAACATTTTGGTGTTCTGTTCGTTTGGTTCGTTTTCTTGTTGTTGTTGCTGCCGCCATATTATTTTTACGCTTGTTAAGTGTTTTTGCCTGCTGTTTCTCTCTTCTCTTTATGCCTTTTATTTGGTTTTTGATTGCGGCCTGCTTATACCTTTGTATATGTGTGTGTGTGTGAGTGTGAGTGTAAGTGTATGCGCTGATCCGGCTTCATCTTTGACTGGATTGTATGTGTATTGGATTTTTTATGGTCGGACCTTTGTATTTTTGTTGTTTTTTTTTTTTGGTACGTAGTTTTTTCTTATTAGTTGTGCGACTCTTCTTCTTATGTCTTATTCAACTGTACAAAAATCCATGCGGAGCATGCGCTCTTTTTTTTATGCGGTACGTTTCAAATTATAAACTCAAACTTTATGTGTTTGACTGTAGTTGTTGTTTTTGTAGCTGTTGGCGCTGGTTGGGGGGTCGTTGGCGTTAATGCCGTAGTGTGAGCGAGCGCACGAGTGTGTGTCCAACATGTCAGCACGAACATGCGTGTGTGTGTGTAAGTGGCTTTGCGTTGACTATGCTTGTGTGTGTGTATACTTTTGTATATTTTATACAAAAATGACAAATGTATAATCAGCGTAAATTGCTTTGCGCGTGTTTTTTTCAGTGGCATCAATTTAGCTTAGTGTGTTCTCGCTCTCTCGCTGACTGGCTCACTTGCGCTCATTAGAGCGTGTATATCTGTATGTGTATGTGTATGTTTGGTGTGCTGTAATTGCCTCACACTCGCACACATTTGCGCTGGCATTGTTATCGTTAGAATTTTCTTCTCCATTTTTGAAATAAAAAATTGGAATTAACAACATCTGCATACACACAAGCACACACTTAAATGTACTTATGTGTGAACGTACATATGTATGCATACCACTGGCCGACTGGGGTGTCATTCGGGGCGTGTGAGATTGCTTTGCGCACGTCTGTGTGTGTGTGCCGATTCAACTATCAAAATGGGTTGCTGATTATTGCTTTTGCTTTGTTTTTGCTTTTTCACTGTAATGAAGTCTGATCTCCAAGGCGTGGTCAATCAACAGTTCCGTTAGCTGTGCAAATTTGACAGTAAGCGAAGCTTTGATTTAAAATGCATATGTATGTTGACCTTTGCATATGTATGTATGTACATACATATGTATGTATGTATATATGAGTGCACTTCTAGTGCAAATTCATGTGCATGTGTGTGTGTGCTTCTTTGCAGCACACTTCTGTCGCTTATTAACTTCTCCCATTTCAACCTCTATGCACACACATACACACGCACACACACACGTGCATGCGTTGTCAGGCGATCAACTCACCCTTGTCCTTTCAGCTCCTGCGCTGTAGCGCACTCACGCAGTCGATGTGACCGCTTGTTTGCACATGCGGAACGCCCAGGCTCAATGCTGTTCGTTTTTTCTTTTTCAATTTTCGCTCGGTCTGGTTGACCTTTGTATGCGCTATCGTCGTTATCAATAACAGCGGTTGTTTAGCTTTGCTTTTGCTTTTGCTTTTGCTTTTGCTTTTCTTTCGTGTTGCTCTATTTGGATGATTCAAATGAAAATATTGGATTTTAGAATTTATGTCTTATATGAATATATTATTAAGCAAAAATTAATCATATATAAGTCGAACTGATTGTAGCCAAATAATTGTTTTTTATGTTATACTAACTGTTACTGTAAGGAAACAGTAAATTTTATCCACAATATTTCGCATAATGGATATATAAAAACATCCAATGTGTGCGTATTTGGTTAAAGTTTCCTGTCCTGCCCAAAATCATGCTTCGTCAACCCCATCAACCAACTTCGACCCTCTTGAAAATTAGTGCATACCCATCGAACGGGCACGAACTGTACTACGGTACAGCTGTGGGAAGGGCTAGAGGGTAGTTAAATCCAGAGTCGAGAGTTTACAAAAAGGGTTGAACTTTGACACTTGCTAGGCATACGACAATATGGAACGTTCGTTCGTTGCGACCCTTCGATTCCCCTATAAAATACCCACCCTTCCGTTTCTCTTTTTTTTTGTTTTTTCTTTCTCCATTTTACGTACTCGTACGAGCGCGTTTGCTAAGCAAATGTTCAACAATTACCCCCAAAATTGCAACTATTAAGTGGAATGTGCAAATGCAACCAACCCCTAAGCTAAGGGCTGTTTCATTTGGTTGTTGTTGTTGTTTTAGCAAAGACGTTGAGCCCAGACCGGAACTATTCCAACTCGACAACGATCTTAACTCTCGAACGGCATGTGGATAGTGGAGGGTGGGGTTAGGGGATGAGGTTAAAGGTCAAATGGGTGGGGAGGGGGTTAACCCTTTAAATCCTAAAACAACAAGAAAAGTAAAAATTAAATTATTTATACATATTTATACATTGAAATCCGAACCGGTTCGAGCATCGAAATTTTTGAACACATATTTTTACTCCTTCAATTAGCTGTTAAATTTTTTTCCTGTAATTCCCCTAAAACAGGAAAATTATTTTTAAAAATGTATTTTAATAAATATGCTTACATTAAAGAATGCTCACAGAATAAACCAAACCAGTTCACAGATGAATTTGCAATACAAATTGATTCAAATACTTTTTTTTTACTTTCATTTATTGTTCCGTTTTTCCATTTTTTCGAATTTTGAAAATACGTTTCAATTTGATTTAATAACTTTTAATTATTAATTTAATTTGTAAAAAAAACCTGTAAAATTAATTTTTTAAATTTCTTGGATATATGACTATTTTTAAGACAACTTCAAAGAGACACCGACCAGGGAATGTCCTATATTCTTCATAGGAAAGAAAACTCTTAAAAAATTAAAAAAAAAATTGTTTTGAACATTATTTTGAATGTTTGTATTATTATATACATATCTATATATGTATACATATTTTTTTTTAGATATACATATGTACATACAAAAGAATAAATTCGAGCCTAGTTTATAACTCTATAAGCCAAGCTTACAAACTCAACTGCAGGGCTTAAACTATCCTTTTAAAGTTTTCAGATGTTTCAGAAAACAATTGTTATTAAAAATAATTCAATATTTATTAAACACATTAAAAAATTTTTGACTATACTGTAATATAATTTGTTTTCTGACAATTTTTAAAAAAATTTTAAGTTTTTTATTGTGTTAAGTATTTTATATCTAAAAAGATTTAGGTTAATGGGAAACAAAAATATCTAACAATTTTAATTTTAAAATTTCTAAAGAATTGCATATAAATAATAAATAAATAAATAATAAATTTAAGAAAAGTTAAGTAATCGATAAGAATCAAAGTACAAATTCGTTTTTTTTTTAGCACAATTCGAAAACTTTTAATTTTTATCTTTAAGCTTATTTGATGTTAGAACAAACATACTTGTTTTCCCGAACGGTAATGTATTTTATCTTAGTTTAACTAGCTAGAAAACAAACCATAATACATCTGCAGACTCTAATATAACCCATTATAAAATTTCAACAAAAAAACGGTTATATATAATTTTTGTTTTTATAATATTTCGAGTGCAAGCTTGAATTGATTTCAGTAACTGTAAATAAAATTAACCCAAAATTTGATTCGTAATAAGTTATAAATAACATAGAAATCGGAATTCGAGGTTAAAACTTCTAAACCAAAATAACGACAATCTTCTTCTTGCTATTCACATCGAATTTCGCATTTAAATAGAATTTTGAAACATTTTCTGACTTTAGTTGAAAAATACTAAATTAATATATTAAAGTTATATGAACATTTTTTCAACCTTTTTGATTTATAAATAAATTGCACTCAAACATTTTTTGTAGAGCCTGACTTGCGGATATTCTAAGTTATTGTTTTTTGCACTTAAAGTTTCCGAGTTGTGGAAAAATTAATTTGTACATCGATTATTTTCTATTACATATTTTTTTAATTGAATGCTGATTACTTTTTATTTGTTTATTTATTTTAAATTCTTTTAAAAAATCTTTTATAAAATGTAATATTCTGCAGAATTTTTGTTCAAAATTAGAAAATTAAGAAATTAATTAAAATTGGAATCCTTATCAAACTACGTATAAAAGTTAAATTAAGATACGATTTATCAAATTTATGATGAGCCCTTTTTTTTGTAATATATTTTTTATATATATATATGTATATATATATCAATGTACATAAACATATGTGGCTAATTAATTTTTTAATTTTCTAATTTTGAACAAAAAATTCTGCAATATATATATATATATATATATATATATATATATATATATACTATATATACTATATATACTAATTCTAATATATATAAATTGATACATGTATATATATAAATATTTATATAAATTTAATTCAAATAGTTATAAATTAGTTAGACATAATGTAAAAATATTGCTTTTATTATATTTTTACGTAATTAGTTATTATATAAATAAAATTAATTTATAAAGTTTAATAGGTAAAATATATCATGTCTATAGAACCCAACTTATTTTTAATCACATCCCTCTTTGCGCTGCGGCTTTATTGGCATTGCATAATAATAGGCCAATTGTTAGTGACAACAAGAGTTAAAAAATAGAAGAGCGCCGCCATTTTGTTTTAACTGTCGCTGTCTAATTGCAGTTGGTATCGCGGCTGCGTCCAATACAAAATGCCGACGGCGAAAAATGGGCGCGCGCTGCTCTGCCGGTTTTTGGGGGTGGGTGTCGTCAGCCACATTTAACGCTATTGCGTAAGCGAAACAGCAACAACAACGCTATCTGCTAGGGGCGAGCGGGATAGATATAGGTATGCCGCTAGTGCCGGTGTGGTGCTGCCAACTAATGGGCGGTGCCGTGGTGAGTTTAATCGCAACGTGGTGAAACAGCGTGTATAACAGTCGGGTTTCGCCGTAATATTAATCAAACTCCTTCCCGTCCTGGTTTTTTGGCTCATTAACAAATTGAATAATAAGTTAGTTAATTTAAACATATAAATTTGGTTTTTACTTTACGATAAATTAAGTTTATGAAAACAATAGAAATTTATTTTGCCTGGGCAGCGTAGAAATACAATTTAAAAAATTGGCGCACAAAATGGTTGAAATTCCATTTTAAATTCTAAATTTTGAAAGTTAGAAATTTGATTTTTAAAATTTATCAAAGCTATTAAAAGAAAACTATTAAAAATAGGAAAACATTTTATTTTTATTTTTATTATTTTTTTTTTATTTTGCGAAAAATAAGAGGCGAAAAAAAGAAAAAACTAACTTGCTTGAAAAATTTAAGATGTGTTCAGATCAATTTTGACCGGAATCACCAAGATTTAAAAAAAAAAAAAAAAAAAAAAAAAACCATTTAAAATATAGTTTTTAGGTTTTGTTTTTGCTTTTAAAAAAATGTGCTCGAACCACATTTTGTTGCTAGACAAAAAGTTGTAAAGCTCAGCAACAGCTGATCGAAGCGCCAAGAGCTTTTCGTGGCGTTCGTTAGCTTTTGCTCTTCTGCGCTTTTTTTCTTATGCGCCGCTCGCTCTTATTTGAACGCTCGTCGCCGCGTTTTCGTTTTAGTTTTGTCTTGGTTGTGTTTACGATTTGTGCGACTAGACGAGAAAAGCGAAGAGCGTGCGACACAGCGAATAAATATTGTAGGTGCATTTACATATACATACATATATAAATATATGTTTTTACTTATACATAATTATGTATGTGTGCGGGAGAGAGTGCACGCATAATTGGTTTGCTCGAGCATCAAGTGTTGCGCTCTTCTTGTTGTTCTTGTAGTTTGCACTGTCTCTTTGAGGTTATTTTTCATAACGAACTTCAAAAAAGCTATGCAAATGGATGGCGCGTGCGACGGCTGTTTGTGTGTGTGTACAAGTGTAAGCGTGTGCGTGCGTGCGTGTGTTGCTTATCTGTGTCGTTTCTTGAAGTGCGCGTAAGGCGAGTGAATGACAACTAAGTCACATACATATATATATATATATATATATATATATATTGTGTATAAATGTATTTGGAAATTAAAGACAGATTGAAAACACTTTTTGCCCAGCTACTGCGATTAAATTTGTATGTTTGTATGTAGAATATGTCAAACAATGTCGCGTTATCAGTTTCTATGCACTTGATTATTAACACACATAAGCACACACACACGCAATCACATCAAATACAAATAAAGCCATACAAGTTTTTGACGTAATCAAAATACAAACACACACACACACACACACGAACGGGGCATACAAAAACGGACAAATGTAAACAAAAACAATCGTGAGAAACAACAGTGTTGTCTGTCAATAATCTGTTTGGGGCAAGCAAACATACAAAAGCTTAAAGCTTGATGTACGAAGCTGTAATGAAGTTCTGTCCACTTCATACATGTTTGATTTCTCTGCGATCGACATGCATGTATGAAAGGCACACAAATTTGAAATTTATGTGCGTTGTCCAGAGTGAGAGTGAGAAGGGGAGAGATGAAACTTCATTGGTTGTAGCTTTTGCCTTTAACTATTGTAGCTTTACAGCCAACTGAACACTTCTCAGACATGTCTGTCATACAGCATGGCTACAACCAGCTGCCGATCACATGTCATAGAACTATTTAATAAAGTATATATTGAAACAATATAATCGATTGTTAGAATTAGCAATAAAATAAAAGGTTGTCAAAATATGAAATTAGGATGTAGTAGCAATAAAGAAATAAAATATAGATGCCAATAGGCGAATATGTAAATGATTATATGACAAGCCATTGTGTAGTGTAGGGGACATATTTCAAGGATTTATTAATGGATATGCGAGATCTGCCAGATTTGAACATCGCAATAGATTTAGTTGACACCTTTGCCAGATTTTAATTGATGTATGAGAAACACTTATGCCGTAGGGGCACAAATTAAAGAAATGTGCAATTACAAAAGGAAAACAACTTTTTAATGGACTTAGTTGAGATATGTCCAAAACAAAAACTTGCAAAACTTAGGAAACGAATTTTAAAGAGAATAAAACAACTTTCTAATGGATTAAGAAAGATCTCAACTGATCAGGCAGGAAAGTAATGCTCATAACTGATATTTAACTTCACCTTTGGGCTAACAAAAACCCACAAAGCCAGGCCAGAACAATCGCCAAGGCAGGTAAATCGACGCTCGTAAATGAGTTTATGATTATGCAGTTTTTCTTTGCCGCTCACCTTCATACCTGGAAATTTTGAAACACACACACGTATATGTGTGAGTATGTGTATTGACAAAGTAAACCCCGTCTGGGCCATAAAGATATTGACTTTAACAGCACTTGGCTTTATGGTCCCTAAATGAAATCCGTTTCACATTTCAAATCGTGGCACAAATTTGTCTCATTGTTTGTTAACCAAACAGCGAAAAATGCTAATTCTCAATGTTGCTCTTCTTCTTCTTTTTGTTTTCTTAGCTGATAGTGCAGGAAAGCTTTTTGGCTGCTCTTCTATATGTCTCTGATTAATCAGTGCTAAGCCAACTGCGCGTCGCCAAAGACTGGGCGAATCGAGCTAAATTAACAGGTGATTCAGGTGCAAACCTGCTTACAAAGTGGCTGTAAAAATAAGCTAAAATCAGGACTTTAGTCTAAGAAATTTGTTTCTTTTCTAGATTAAAATAAAACTCATATTATGCAAGTAGAGTAACGCCTCCCTAAAACGAACGCTCATAGATATCAGATAAATGTGTATATTATGAATATTTCTTTTGTTAGTTAAGATAGTTAACTAACTACAGTAAAAGATGCCGAGTCACTGACTTTTCATCAATTTAAATGGAAAATTCGACAATTTTGGACTACAAAAATTGATTTAAAAATCGAATTAAATTTGCAAATCATATTTTATTTTGATTTATTAGAAATCAATAAATTAGATGAAAACTTAATTTTAATTAATGTTCGTTCAATGCAAGCTGTACTGTAACACTTTTGCATATATGTACATAGATAAACAGTAAAGTTATTCTTTAAGTTGAATTAAATACAAGTGTTGAAAGTAAATACAAGTGTTTGAATTAACATATTAGAATGATTAAGTTGGGTGTGTCCGACTAACAGATTCCCTGAACGTCGTATCGAGGTTTTCAGCATTTAAAACTAATTTCTTTATAACTGTATAAAGTTTGCGATAGTCCTTGAAAACAATTTTGTGCATATACATACATATATTCAAGAATTCAAGTCTGTAACTTCTACGATCGGACAGGCGGATAGAAAGGCAGATGGAGCACCTGATTAATAATATATACATATATATACGTAACAGCCTTAGACGGTCCTCCTTTTACCTAGTACAAACTAGGAGAGAGATAAATGGGTATTCATTCAGAATAAACTCAATAAAACAGTTTATTTAAATGAACTAGTAAACTAACTTGCTGATCAGTGAACGATAAAGTTCAATAATATTTCGAAAATTGTAAACGATCTGCTTTGCTCATGAACCGTTTACGAACGAGTTCATTTCAATTGAACTTGTAATGAACTATTCGTTCTATTGAGCTGTTCATAACTGGGCTAAATAACGGAACAATAAGAAAATTTTGTATGCCATGAACTGAATATAGATTATGAACCGAACTTAATGTAAATCAATCAACGAATATGTATGTACATACATGTATGTATTAGACTAATTATTGACTTTGCCCGATTTCATCTTTACAGAGCTAAACATTTTGCACTTGAGCACAGAAACTTTCATCAATTCCTTCTCCGCTATGCGCTTCCAGAGGCTTTTGCAAATGCGCCGTTATGCCACGGCTGTCTCAACCCTCAGGCAAGCCGCGTACACACACGCGCGCGCACACACACAGCCAACGATGGTGCGCACGCTGGCGAGCAGCGCATCGTCACTGCCGGAACTTACACAGGTAAGAGCAACAAGGAGAGAGAATGAGTTAGAGGAGGAAACGAGAAAGAGTGCGTTAGCCAGCGACAATATTTGAGGGTGGGAGGGAGCAAGAGTGCAAGCATTTGCTTTCGTGGTGAATTTAGCCATTGTCTGCATGCAGGGTGGGAGGGAGCAAGAGTGCAAGCATTTGTATTGTGGTGAATTTCGACTTTGTAGCCACCAAGGCCCAATCGGCGTCTGCCAACCAGTGACAACGCTTTGCAAATGGTGGTTGCAAATTTAACCGCTACGTACAGTTGGCCCACGGCGCTGTGAATGGCAACAAGAAGTAGATATGACACTATCTAAAGCGAATTTTATGGCCATTATACTTGCAGAGGAAAGTCTTGTTTAGCGTAGCTGAATGATAATGATGAATGAATCCGGGTTCTGCTTTTTCCTTTACAACTAAAATTAAAAATTAATATTTTTATATGAAAATTGCGTATATAAATATTGAGGATGGTGAAAACTTTATGTGTCAGCATTAGGCAGGCAGTTAACTACATCAAAACTACTCTAGAGTAAAAGTTTTTTGAAGTTAACTCTATATTAAATAAATAAGTTTACATACATATGAGGAGTATTTAGTGTACTTGGTTAACTTCAATAACTAGCAAAAAAAAAAAAGAACTTGTTTGCAAATTAAACTTCTTTTCAAAGCATTTTCAATGCAAATATAAGTTTACATATGAATATAGGGAGGTTTCACTGTGATTCAATCAAAACTTTCTCATAAAAAAACTTGCTTAAAAATCATTTTCGATGTAAAAATGTATTATTTAAAATGCAATCCTTGTAAAATAAAAAATACAATATATATATACAGTGAAACCAAAACTTAACGAATCTGAGTTGGTTTACAAAATTGTTCATAATAACTGTGGATTCGCTATGAATACTTATTATTTAAACGAAGGGACTTATAATGAGGTTCGTTGTATGGAGGTTTCACTGTATGTATATCCATAACTTATAATTGTGCGTCTATGTATATGCGCAGATCTCGGACAAGGTGCAGCGTGGCAACTACGCACAGCTGAACGACAAGGACGTGGCGCACTTCGAGCAGCTGCTGGGCAAGAACCACGTCCTCACCGAGGATCTGGAGGGTTACAATATATGCTTCCTGAAGCGGATACGCGGTAGGTGCCACGCCCACATTCCAATGTAAGGCAAACTAATCGCATTTAAAAAATGCCGTTAGGCAACAGCAAGCTGGTCCTCAAGCCGGGCAGCACGCAGGAGGTGGCCGCCATTTTGCGTTACTGCAACGAGCGCCGCTTGGCGGTTGTGCCGCAGGGTGGCAACACTGGCCTGGTCGGCGGTTCGGTGCCCATTTGTGATGAGATCGTCCTCTCACTGCAGCGCCTCAACAAAGTCCTCTCCGTGGACGAGGTGACGGGCATTGCGGTCGTCGAGGCCGGCTGCATTTTGGAGAACTTCGATCAACGGGCGCGCGATGTCGGCCTAACGGTACCCCTCGATCTGGGCGCCAAGGCCAGCTGCCACATCGGCGGAAATGTGTCCACCAATGCCGGCGGCGTCCGGGTTGTCCGCTATGGCAACCTCCATGGCTCGGTGCTGGGCGTCGAAGCCGTGCTGGCCAATGGCCAAGTCCTTGATCTGATGTCCAATTTCAAGAAGGACAACACCGGCTACCACATGAAGCATTTGTTCATCGGCTCCGAGGGCACACTGGGCGTGGTCACCAAGCTCTCCATGCTCTGTCCCCACGTCTCGAAGGCCGTCAACGTCGCCTTCATCGGTCTGAACTCCTTCGAGGATGTCCTCAAGACCGTCGTCAGCGCCAAACGGAATCTCGGCGAGATTCTCAGCTCCTGCGAGCTCATCGATCACTTGGCCCTCAACACGGCCTTGGAACAGTTCAAGTTCTTAAAGTAAGTATCCGAATGTGCTCGACTAACTGCTACCCTGTCATTTAACTTCACATTATTGCATGATCGGTTTGCTTTTCAATTTCCATTGTTCGTTCGATTTGAAAGTTTCGCTTTAATTAACATATTCCATAAATTTCAGTAAGATCAGATCAGAGAATCATTTTATAGATGGTTACGAAAAGTCGTAATACCGATTCGATTCGAGTAGCTATCGATTTAAGGCAGAGGGAAAAAGAAATGATTATTTGAAATGGATTATTTGAAATGGATGTCAAAATCTTTGAGTTTCTAAGAGTTTGATAATACCTAAAGACAAATCTTAAGCTTTATGTTCCAGTTTGACAGCTGAATAGTCTGACTTGTTATAGTTACTCTTCAATTCCCAAAGGATATGCAAAATAACACTTATGCTCATTTTTTCTTCTAATCAAAAACAGTTTTTATCGATTTTATTATTTGAAATATACGAGAGTTCTCGAGATTCGTTAAATATCATTGAGATATTGCGATTAACTTAAGACAGACTCGTTCTACTTGGCTCTTATGTCTAGTCTTTAATGGTAACTTTTTACAGGGTACTTTAAGTAACTAAACGATATTACGATCACTCTTTTATATGAGAAATCTGCTTAAGAGAAAACATTTTACAGGGTATACAATGTAATTAAGCAAGCTTTCATTTGTTTAGCTTACCCACCTTAATAAGGGATTCAAATGTGTTAGATCTTCTCTACAACCAACCCACGTTTCAACCCTTAATCTTTACCCTACAGGGTATGCAACCCTTTCAACCCTTAGCCCCCTATCTCATAGATTCTAAGAGTCGCCCTTGTACAGGATATGCACAGTAATTAACCCAACTTTCAACCCTTAGCGCGCCCATCTCCGGCTACCCCTTCTACATGCTGATCGAGACCTCCGGCAGCAATGGCGACCACGACGAGGAGAAGATCAACCAGTTCATAAGCGAGGGCATGGAGCGTGGCGAAATATTGGATGGTACCGTCACCGGAGAGCCGGGAAAGGTGCAGGAGATTTGGAAGATACGAGAAATGGTGCCGCTGGGTCTGATCGAGAAGAGCTTCTGCTTTAAGTACGACATCTCTCTGCCGCTGCGCGACTTCTACAGCATTGTGGATGTGATGCGGGAGCGTTGCGGCCCATTGGCCACAATTGTTTGCGGTTACGGCCATTTGGGTGACTCCAATCTGCATTTGAACGTCTCCTGCGACCAGTTCACCGAGGAAATCCACAAGCGCGTCGAGCCGTTCGTCTACGAGTACACCTCGAAGCTGAAGGGCAGCATCAGTGCCGAGCATGGCATCGGCTTCCTTAAGAAGGATTATCTGCATTATTCCAAGGACCCGGTGGCCATCGACTGGATGCGCGACATGAAGAAAATGTTTGATCCCAATGGCATACTCAACCCCTATAAAATGCTCAATTAAATGGCGGACTCGCTTGCCGGAAGCCGTTCAATTTTTTTTGTTTTTTTTTATCTTTCATAACTATGTATAAAGAGAGCTTTTAATAAATGTGCATTTGTTTGCTTGTGTGTTTAACTCCAGAGCTTTATTTACTTGTCATTGTCAATCGATATCAGGCACCGTTATCGATTAGTCGTAGGCCTAGAGGGCGGCTCAAGGTGGAGGCAAGCATTTGCGTTCGATTCGATCGTACAAAAAGCTTTGAACTGCTAGAGATGAGCGCAGTAAAAACTTCTGTTCACGCATGCAATAGTCATCCAGAAAAATACTTATAACTATATTTTATTATTTCTATTTTGTTACAAGAGTATATATATAACTAAGTAGCAAAGTTTTTCAAATGTGTTTTATTTTGAAAGTAAATAGTTTATTTAATTCAAACCCGTGTTAAAATGTAATATTTGTTATTTGTATTAAACTCCCCTTTCTGTTAAGCTGTGACGTCACATCTGAATATCAAATGTTAAATGTATCGCTGTCTGCCTTACTCAACCCTGCGTCTGCGTGACACGCTTACTGCGCGTGCACATCTCTAATGCACAACTTTTCAGTTTTTGGCATTTATCGCTTATGCTTTGCCAGCCATTCGTCAGTTTCAATTGGAAAGCGAATGTAGCCGCACAGCAGCACCGCTAAGAAAGTAACAAATTCGCAGGGGAAAACAAGTTTTTGTTTGCGTAAATTTTATAATAATTTCATAAATCACTAAGCAGTAAATAATAAATATGAGCGGGTGAGTAAACTTTTTTTTTTTTATAAGTTTGCAAACGTGTTTATTTTGGTTTACAATGTAGCAAAGCTGATATTGCACTCATTGGCCTGGCCGTCATGGGTCAGAATCTAATATTGAACATGGACGAGAAAGGCTTTGTGGTCTGTGCGTACAACCGTACCGTATCAAAGGTGCAAGACTTTCTAAACAACGAGGCCAAAGGCACAAATGTGATTGGGGCCGAGTCATTGAAGGACATGGTCGATAAGCTGAAAACGCCACGCAAAGTAATGTTACTTGTCAAGGGTAAGTTGTCGTTGTTGTTGTAAGATTTTGGAGTGAGTGGCGTGAAGTGATCGCGCCATGTTTATGTGTATGTGGGTACGCGTGTGTGTGTGAATGGAAGTCAAAGCAAAGTCGAAAATTGCATAGCGTGAGTTAAAAGCAACAGCAAATGTCAGCGGGAGAGCATTTGCTTGAGCGTGTGTGTGAGAGAGAGCACATATATGATTTACAATTTGTTTTTGTTTACCATCGTTTGACGATACGCCCGCTATCGATACTAATATCTATTTTTTGTAATGTATCGCTTAAGTTTGGTGCGCAGCTTGATGCAGAAAATAGAAGCTGAAGAATTTCTCTTTTATTTTGCTTGGTAAGCTGAGCAGCATACTCTCTGCTTCTTTAGCTCATTGAAGCCGGTTGGCAACTCGCACACACTCAACGCAGCCGTGACATTCATGATAGGTCATGCATAGCAAACATGTCTTAACAGGTGCTTGCCACTTGGGTCAAAATCTGTGCCGGCGATAAGAACGGGCGTTCGACTATCAAAAATTGTTGCCATTATCTCGGCAAAGCGCAGAAACGGGCGACTTTGGGCCGACCTTAGTTCAAGGTCAACTTCAACACTTTGTCAATGCAGCTGCAGCTAGAGATGACACCAAACAGGTTTGAGTAAAAGCAAAAGTAATGCACATTTTACTTAAGCAATAGTATTATTTTTTTGCAAGCTTTAGGGCTTTTAGTTTTGATATATATTTTTTTAAAATTTTTTAAATCAATTAAATATGACTATTTACTGTCTTACCTGCAATAATATTTTCGACAGTAATTCGTATGTGTGTATAGATGTAAATTGCAGCGAGTCACGTTTTGAATAGCAAACAAGCTAGACGTTGCACGTAAAAGTGTTTTACAGCTTGACCTTACATGCATTTTTTCGCGACCTGCATAGTTGGCGTTGAGCACGCGCCTATCGCTGACATTGACTTTCTAAACTAATAACGCTTTACGTTCTTCTTCTTGGCAGCTGGCAGTGCTGTGGATGATTTTATAGCACAACTTGTGCCGCTGCTGTCGAAGGGCGATGTCATCATTGATGGTGGCAACTCTGAATATCAGGACACGACACGCCGCTGCGAAGAGCTCGAAAAGTTGGGTCTCCTCTATGTGGGCTCCGGTGTCAGCGGCGGCGAGGAGGGAGCACGCCATGGACCATCGCTGATGCCGGGCGGACACGCGGCCGCTTGGCCACTGATCAAGCCCATATTCCAGGCCATTTGCGCCAAGGCCGACGGCGAGCCGTGCTGCGAGTGGGTGGGCGACGCCGGAGCCGGACATTTCGTCAAGATGGTGCACAACGGCATCGAATATGGCGATATGCAGCTCATCTGTGAGGCGTACCACATTATGAAGAGTCTGGGTCTCACATCGCCCCAAATGTCCGAGGTGTTTGGCCAATGGAATGGCGCCGAACTGGACTCGTTCCTCATTGAAATTACCCGAGACATTCTCAAGTACAAGGACAGCGAGGGATATTTGCTGGAGCGCATACGCGACACCGCCGGCCAGAAGGGCACCGGCAAGTGGACAGCAATTGCGGCACTCCAATATGGAGTCCCCGTCACGCTAATTGGCGAGGCCGTCTTCTCGCGCTGCCTCTCGGCCCTCAAGGACGAGCGCGTGCGCGCCAACAGCGTGCTGAGGGGTCCCGGCTGCAAGCCCTGCGTCCCGGACCAAAAGCAATTCCTAAACGGCCTCAAGTACGCGCTCTACTGCGCCAAGATTGTCAGCTATGCGCAGGGCTTCATGCTGATGCGGGAGGCAGCCAAGGAGAACAACTGGAGCCTGAACTACGGCGGAATTGCGCTAATGTGGCGCGGCGGCTGCATCATACGCAGCGTATTTCTGGGCAACATTAAGGACGCGTACACCCGCCAGCCAACACTCTCCAATCTGCTGCTGGACGACTTCTTCAAGCGCGCCATTGAGCAGGGTCAAGAGTCGTGGCGTCAGGTGGTGGCCAATGCCTTCCTTTGGGGCATACCCGTGCCGGCGCTATCCACAGCGCTGAGCTTCTATGATGGATACCGCACCGCCAACCTGCCGGCCAATCTGCTGCAGGCGCAACGCGACTATTTTGGCGCTCACACATACGAGCTGCTCGGCAAGGAAGGAGAGTTCCATCACACCAACTGGACGGGCACGGGTGGCAATGTATCGGCCAGCACCTATCAGGCATAGATAAGATCCCAACACACATTCCACAACTACAGTTTGTATACTCTTAAAATAATAGGCTGGCCTCTTAGTGTACTTCTATTCTAATTCGTTTTTCACGTTATTTTTTTTTTTGTTTTGAGTACTTTAAGGCAGTACTTAATTAAACAATATGTAATTAAAATATATAGTCTCATTGTAATTAATATATTATTAAACTGGTGTTTTTTCTACAATCTCCAGCGATTTGATTTCATTTGGTTTTCTTTTCTTGGCGGCAACTAATGAACATAAAAATAACAAAAAGCACTTTTCAAATTCAACGAATCTTTCGAGTTTTAGGCCGCCCGCGCCGGCAATTGTCCAGGTGCCTAATGCCTTGGTATGTGTATGTGTGTGTGTGTGTTTGTGTGTTTTCCGTGTTGAGTGATGCAAGTGTTCAGTCGTCCGATGGCCGCAATGTCTTTTTCTGTTCGATAACCAGCTTCTCGGCTGTGTAAAGATGTCCGATAATTACCTGCAAATATGAGAGGATTAAATTATAACAATTTGTTTGTGTTACGTTATCGCTGCCAGATCTGACGTCAAAAGTGACGTGTGTCAATGCGATAACAGTTCGTCAATTGGACTTGACAAATACATATATATTACTGTAACATGTGCGTTTGTGTGCATATATGCACACGTACAGCTGATTTCTCAATTTTATGACCCGGCACAAAATCTCACCTGACGTCGAATCAATTCCAAACTTTCTTTGCCACTGGCCACCTGTCGATCAATTTCCTTATGATCATTGATCGTCTTATTGGCACGAAATGTGTCACGAATTTTGCGTACCGCATACATTCTATCAACAACAAGAATAAAGGATTTGCCACTATTTGCTGTTATTTCACAATTGACACTCACCTGAAGTTGTACGCAGGAATCTTCTCGGATTCACGCAATAAGTTTCTATATAATGTAATGGCCTGGCGACGTGTCGACATCTTTGCAATTGTTGTGTGTGAATAGGAAGAAATGTATGTACTTTTATATTGACTTTAATTGATAATAGTCGTGTTGATTATTTTGGTTGAACCGTCCAATTTAGTGATGCTAACAAATAAAAATTAACACAACAACTTATCGATTGTTATCTAATGTAACGAATAGCCCAATAAAGGCACTGCTAACGACTAAGACTCATATCGATATTAATTGCATCGTAAACATGGCGACTGTCAACGCAACGCTGCCTTGCACATCTCTAATCGCATACGACCAAACGAGCATTTTTAATACGCGTTTTTTCATCAAGTATTTCGTTTCTCTTAAATTAAAACAACAACATGGATGTGCGTCCGAACCAAACGATTTACATAAATAATCTGAATGAAAAGATTAAGAAGGAGGAGCTCAAAAAGTCGCTGTACGCCATTTTCTCACAGTTCGGGCAAATACTTGATATTGTGGCGTTGAAAACATTGAAAATGCGGGGACAGGCTTTTGTCATATTTAAGGAAATTGGCAGTGCCTCTAATGCTCTACGCACAATGCAGGGCTTTCCATTCTATGACAAGCCTATGCGTATTGCCTATTCCAAATCGGACTCGGATATCGTAGCCAAGCTTAAGGGCACTTACAAGGAGCGACCAAAGAAGGTGAAGCCGCCAAAACCGGCACCGGGCGTCGAGGAGAAGAAGTATGTTGTACACCCAGTTAAATGTAATCGCATATCATTGCTAATCATATTTATTCATTTGATTTATACAGGGACAAGAAGAAGAAGCACAGCAGTGCCGAGAATTCGAATCCCAACACACAGACGGAACAGCCGCCAAATCAAATTCTCTTCCTCACCAATTTGCCGGAGGAGACAAACGAAATGATGCTCTCGATGCTGTTCAATCAGTTCCCCGGCTTCAAGGAGGTGCGTTTGGTGCCCAATCGTCACGATATCGCCTTTGTCGAGTTCACCACCGAACTGCAGAGCAACGCCGCCAAAGAAGCGCTGCAGGGCTTCAAAATAACTCCCACGCATGCTATGAAAATTACCTTTGCCAAAAAGTAAAAGTAAATAATGCAAATTATTCTATATATCCGATTATGTATGCAATTATATATATATATGTGTATATATATATAAATGTAGGAAACTTGATTTGTGTGCGTTTCATTTGAAATGCGTGCAATTCGCTTTTTTTTTAACTTCTAATTTAAAATATAAACTTAGAATAAATAAATCACTAAAAGAAAAATGAAACGTTAAAAGTCACCCAGTGTTTAGCTTTAAGTTGGCAACAAGTCAAGTTTAATGGTGATTCACAGTTTTCGGAGCTTAAATATGTTGGTATCTTGAAGTGTAGTGTACGGGTCATTAGTAGACAATCAAGTGATCTCCAACTTGTATGTTGAATAGTGTAAGACATGCTATCTGTGTCTGTTATGTTGTCTAGTGTCTTGTACTGGCATTACTTTTGGTTTGCATGAGTATTAGTAGTGTAGAAGTGTTCCCTTTTTTTGTATTATGTATTATTTCATTTTCGTGTGCTGCTTGACTTAGTTCTCCAGGACGCCCCCCTCTTTGTTCATGGCACCCTGCACGCGCATGGGAACATCGTGGGCGCTCTCAACGTCCTCCCCGAGATCGCAGACAGTGCTGCCACTGGCAGCGCTCTCCGAGGATGTGCTCAACTGCTGTTGGAGATCGTCCTCGAAGGGCTCATCGGCATCGCCCACATATTTCTCCATCGATTTGGCCAACTTGTCCGAATTGCCGCCTACAAACACCTCCAGTACCTCGCCGCTTTTGATGAACACGAATGTCGGCATGCTTGTTATATTGTATTCAATGGTTATCTCCTCGTTCTCATCGACATTCACCTTGAGGACTAGAGCCCTCTCGGCATATTGGGCGGCCAGCTCCTCCAGCTTGGGAGCAATTATTTTACAGGGACCGCACCAATTGGCGCAGAAGTCGATGACGATCAGCCTGTCGCCAGCATTGGACAATTGCTGTTCGAAATCCTCTTTGCTCTGTATGACATGCACCATGACTGAAATTTCGCAATGCCGTTTATTCTTTCTATATTATGTTTGTATATGTTTTGACTAAAAAACTTAAATTTCGAATAATTGCAACAATTTGTGTGTGCGCACAAGTTTCTAGAATTTTTCTCGCCTTTACAGCTAGACAGCTGAAATGAAATAGGAAGGAAGGAAGCCTTGACGTACAGAGTGAAAGCAGCTCAGTTAGCAGCTCGCATAAGTTTTTCATTGGATTGGCAGCTAAGTGTTCGTTAAGATTGTCGATTTCAAATAATTGTTGGCCTCCAGGAGACGCGCCTATCGTCAATCGATAATGGAAAACAATGTAACAGCTGGCAACACTCTAATGCTGGATAAGAACCGTTCTTTAGTTACGAGCTTACAGTAGTGTGCATGATAGATGCACATGTGTGAGTGGGCAAAGTGCGGGAAAGATGTACATAGCTTTCCAGTTGGTTATCACTGCTATAAATGGGTGCTGCATGCAGTCCCCTCGTTCTGTTCGATAGATCAAGTCGTTTCAACTTGTGCTCAGTCAAGGTTTTTGTGTTACTGTTTCCATTTTGTACTTTTTATTTTTGTCGCAAAATGACCTCCGTTCGAAGCATTAACGAGTTTAACAAACGCATCCAGGCGGCCGAACATAAAGTCGTTGTGCTTGACTTCTATGCCACTTGGTGCGGCCCGTGCAAGGATATCGATAAGACGGTGAAGTCCATTGCTCGTCAATACTCTGGAATGGCGGACGTTATTAAAATAAATGTGGACAAATTCGAAGAGCTCGTCGAAACGTACAAGGTGCGCAGCATGCCAACATTTGTGTTCATCAAAAATAATCGAAAAGTTGGTCGACTTGTTGGAGCTGATGAACGCCAATTGATGAATACGATGTACAAACTCTGCAGATGAACGTCAAAATGAACGGCGCAGGCGTCGCTGCTTAGATATAATCTTTAAGACAACAATTTGATATTTATATTATGTATACTGTAAGCTATCAACATTTTATGTATTTTGATGTTCAACCATTCCTTGACATTAACTTGGTTGTCTTTTATGTATTAGCTTTGTAAGGTTAGAAACGACCAAATGTAATAAATAAGCAGCTAAGCTAAAAAAAAATGGATGCTCTTGGTTTTTGTCGTTTACGTGCTTGAACGGGGAGAAAGAGAAATACGCTAAAAATATAGAATTGGTTGACAATGGCTTGGTTCTGACTACTAATTGCGCAGCACAATCTGTTTAATAGGAAGGCGAAGCTTATAAGCATTATAACGGGTAATAAAAAGAAATAACAGCAATAAAAACAGCAATAATTGCCGTTAGCAGCAAAATGGCAGTTTGCATTGTTTATAACCGCAATAACAAAGTTGTTCAATTAAGTTTTGATTAAGAAGACAGGTGAAAATGAATTATATTTGAGCAAATTTTTGCCGTCATAAAGAAATATTCTTTTCCTTCCTTTATTGCCTATTTATTTAAATATTTACGGTAAAAGACATTTTGCACTTACAGTGCCAAATGAGTAGAAAATCGATAAGATTCAGCGATAAGTATTAGTGTTATTAGTTATTAGTGATTGATCGACGTAAGCTGAATTCAAATTGATGCATCTGAAAAATTAATTCACATATTGCAAAAAAGAATAAATTGCAGCTATAAATGTTATTTATTATACACTATAAATTTTAGACTTATTAAAGTTTTAAAATTTAAATATGACTTTAGTGTTTAATTGGTAAAGAATACTGCATAATATATAAATAACTCCCAACGAAAATGAAAACATCATTAGATCAATTATCTTATTTTATACATAAGTTCTTCATTGGTTTTCGCTCATTAAGATTGACAATTTTAAATTATTATGACGCGCCGTATTTCATTTATCGATAATGGCAATTTGAACGACAGATGGCAACACTCAACTAGAAAAGTACCGTTTGTTCGCTTTAAAGCTTCTGTGTTGCACAAAGCCAGTTAGAAAGCACAGTAGAATAATAGTCCTTGAAATCTATTACAAAAAAAAAATAATTATTTGAATAATCATATAATGTCACTTGATGTTCAAATATTGGCATTATATGAAACTTGCTTCGAGTTCATTTTTGAAGCCGAACAGCAATTCAATTTAATTAATAACGGTCTGATAAACATACATATGTAAAAAGGAAATGGAAAATGGAAAATATCTTGGTTTTATTTGTACGCTGTCATCGAAGCAGGCGACCGGCAACGGGTATTTTTGTAGAATTTACACTTTTTAAATATTGTCAAGAAGGATCAAATAAAAATCATTTTCGTCACAGCAACATTCAACAAACAATCTTTTTTTTTTAGGTAGCGTACAAAATTTTCAAGTGCAACAAAAAGCGGAAAAAAACCTCCTCGTCTAATTGTCGCGACCCTTTGGTATACAAAATTCGTTGTTGATAATTCGTATTCGTATTTAATCGCCGCATTTAACAATGTCCTATCAAATAAAGCGCACTCCCTATTTCCGGCGCATGTTCAACAACAGTCGACGCAATGGGCAGCTGCAGCGCCTCCGGGAAGAGTATGAACGGATCCAGGAGTTTAACGATCGTACCATCGAGCTGAAGATGCGTCAGGTGCGGCTCAAGCGGCTATTTCGTGAGATCGAGGACATTAACGAATCGCCGAGCACATCGAATGCCCAGCGCAGGCACTCAGCGATGGTGCCGATGACTCCGGAGGCGATGCTCGTGCAGCAGCGGCGGGAGCGCCTAGAGGCTCTCGAACGTGCCAGGGAGCTGGGCCAGGAGATATCCCGCCGGAACGCCCAATTGGCGGAAAGCGGCGCCGGCTACTATTTGCGCAGCGAGCTTCGCGTGACCGCCAAAATGAGGGCCGCGGACGATGCACGGCGGGAGGCCCAGGAGCGCCGACAGCGTGCCGCCCGACGCATCAGCTACGGTAATGCACAGTCCCGCTCAAACATTGAGCGGATCGTGCAGCGTCGCCAGCGTCGACTGGTCACCGGCGATTCGCCGACAACATCGATAATGGTCGATACGGGCCGTCATGTGGCACAGCTGCCGCAGAGCACATCCAGCCAAAATCAACTGCATCCCGATCTGATGAAGCGGGCCATGCTCCAGCAGCGTCTGCAATATGGCAACTCGCGATCGAGCAACAATATGCTCCGCAGCCAGCTGGCGGCGTCGCATCGTGTTATGCATTGTATATCGGCGAGCGATACGATAACGGATGATACGGATCAGCTCCAGCTTCAGCTCCCGATCCAGCAGGAGCAGCAGCAGCAGCAGCATCATCATCATCATCATCATCATCATCATCATCAGCGGCGGCAGTTGCATCTGCATATGCAGCTGGACCATGACGAGCCGGAGGAGCCATTGACTTTAGCCCACTTCTCGGCCAGCTCGAACAGCGTCAACAAGATCATCAACAACAACAACAACAACAACAACAACAATAACAATAACAACAACACCAACAACAGCAATAACAACAACAGCAGCAACAACAACAGCAACAACAACAGCAACAACATCATTAACAATAGCAAAAATGACAAAACCAGCACTAATAAAAACAGTAACAACAACAGCAGCAACATCAATAAGAACAACAACAACGTCGATTCCGAGGTGGACATGCAAACGGCAATGCTGCCGCCCACGGATCCGGATTTGTTGTGCACCAATCGAAACAGCGAGGACGGCGACGACGACGACGGCAACAACGACGATGATGATGACGACGACGATTTGCCCACAACAAGTCTGAATGCGTTGAGAGTGGCCGATGTTACGGATGCGGGTGCGGGTGCGGGTGCAACAATAGATGCAATCCACTGCCACCTGCAGGGGCCATCGGCCGAGCCGTATCCTAGTCGTATGCTAAAGGTAACGAAATCGGATCGAGCCTCGGAGCGTTGGCATCGAATCTCGCTGACACTGCCCTGGATCAAAGTGATGCACGATCGTCCATTGATAGCGTCCAGCGAATTGCCAACCGGCCAGCTGGCCAACATCAGCAATAGCGCCATCGGTGGCGACGAATTGGGCAGCGATAATGATGCCAATGATACCAATGATACCAATGATAACAATAATACCGATGATAATAATAATAATCAAAATAACAATAATAATAGTATAAATATTAATAGTAATAACAATAATAGCTCACCAACGATGGCAACGGCCAACACTGATAATTACCAAAGTATCCGCGGACCATCGTTAATGCAAGAGGACTTGATGCAGATCATGGAACTGGACGACGATGGACAGGTGCCCACAATGCATGTCATGCATCACGCATTTGACCAATAGTAAATGGTGGAAACGTTCTGTCCCTCAAAACAAAACTAAACAAAAAAAAAAAAGAAAAAAAACAAACAAAACAAAAAAAGAGAAAAAAAAATAAAAAAAAAAAGAAATAAAAAAAAACGTGCCCATAAACCATCAACATGTTCGGAACATTCGTGGATTGACAGAGTGAGTGCATCATCCGATCGCTTCTACTCTCTATATCTATCTCTCTTCGATCCATTACATACACACCAATGAGTCGACCCGTAAATACCCTATATTCTTCATTGCAGGCATTTCATAAGATGGAACCGGAATGGATCTGATCCCTATATCATATCTGCCAATTGGGATAATTGGGCGATATACGAGTTTTTTGTATGGAATATTTTTGGATTTTTTTTTTTAAAGATATCTATTTATATATATATATAAATATACATGTACATATGTATATATATATGTATATATATATAAAATGCATGCTGAACAGCATTTTCTTTGCAGGCACACAGTTCCTGCTCTAGATACTAACAAGAAGCTTCATTGGCTCCGCGGATACAAATAGTTATATATAAAAGTAAATATATGTATATATGTGTATATATATATATATATTTTTTATTTTTGTTGAGTGTCGGCCAACTGAAGTAAGATAAAGCACCATATGCGTATCGCATAGTCCCGAAAAAAAAAAGAAAAAAGCATCTACGAACAATCGACAACAAAATGCATTAAATTGTTTGCAACTTAATATGATATATACGCGTTTAGTCTATATAAATATATATTTATATATATATGATATAGACGACATATGTCCTGTATATATGGAAATGATACGATCCATTTGCCTTCAGTTGTATTAGTTAAGGATTTCATATTTATTTGTAAAATTAATTAAAGTCGAACGAAAAACTCGAAAACAAAAGAAACGTTTTATAAGTTTTTCAATTGCCTTTTAATTATATCTTTATCTATTTATGACTGTGTATATCTAGCAGATTCTTTAGGCAGCAATGTAACAATTAATACATATAAACTTGTATGTCATATAATAATTAGAAAGGATACATTTCTCATAAGCTTATTCCGTATTAGGGGAAAATAATTGAGTAAATCCGTCAGTACATGTGATCTATATAAAGCTTATTTGCAGGCCGTATGTTATATAACACAGCAGGCGAGTTGTCAACTTATTTGTATAATTGGGATGCTAGCTTAAGAGCTGTTTAAGATCCTTTTTCTGGGTATTTTGCATTCCGATTGGCTTCTTTGAGAAGCCTTCGCCAGCCCATTTCCTCGGGCTGAAAGTTGGCCAACCAATTGGTAAGCGCCTGCTGCAAGCCACGTCGAAACGGATTGGCCAACTGCGGCGGTTGAAACTGTTGAAAGAATGTTGGCCTATAGATGATATTATCGAACAAATCCTCGAATTTATCGATGTTCCTCGGGAACAGTTGACTCTCGAGCATATCGAAGCTGCAAGGGAAACGGCAAATATTATACGAATGTAAAGGATATCTAAGGCCTATCAGTTGCCGACTTACGTGGGCAGCCGCTCGCGGAGGTAGCGCAAGCGACGGCCGCAGTTAGCGTCACGCGTCGCCTGGCTATAGTTCAGACTCCGTCCGGCCAATTTAGCCTCGACTAGCAGATCACTGATGGTCGACTTGTTGTAGAACAGATTGATAAACAGAATGTGCTCGCTCCGGTCGATATCCTTGATTATCCCGTTCAACTCACGCGCATGCACCAGCTGGCTAAACTTCGCCGTCGCATTTGCCGGCCAGTGCAGATCCAATGGATATACATCGGTCAGTGTGCCACGCATCAGGATCGCCGGCTGCTCCGCAAAAGAATTGTGCAAAAAGTAAAGATCTTCCCTGTGAATCTCCACACATTTGCCATAGTCCTCCAAATAGATGGGGACACGTTGCCCATCCGGCCGAGGTTCGCCGACAATGCGTCCGCGTCGCCAATTTAGCTTATGGAACACGGCGCAAACATATCCGGGCTTAACAAAGTAGTTGGACATCTGCCATTTAGTGTCCCGCACCAAAGAGTAAAAATTACTGAATAGTGATGAGAAGAGTGATATTTAAAGCTGAAGGATTTTACAGGAACACTTGTTGGAACTCCAAGTGATTCGCTTGCTTACTTTAACTGCTGACCCAGTGCGTCCAAAAATTGAACATCGTAATTGCCGTCGGTAATGTGGAACCAGAACTGAAACGGACTGTAGATCTGTTTAAAGAGAGGATAGATAGAATATATAGAAAGCAGTCTAGCGCTCAATTCAAACAAGATATTTATAGATATTGAATAATTGTGTTAGTCGGGAGATAAGGAGAACACCTATGCAAAAATAATTTAGAATTATGCTTTTAGTCCAATCACCAATCAAATTGTAAATAAGGGATAAGCATTTAATAATAGCTGTTTAAAATATACATGAATATATATTTAACATATATATAATAGACAAATTGTATTTAAGTGGCAATCACCTCGGATACAAATAGCTTGAGCGAATCTCCAACCTTGAAGCTGTTAGACATTGGAGTTGAAGGTAATTGATGGCCAGGAGCAACAGCTTCCCTGGGCCTGTCCACGCTGTAGACCGCATCTGACTTGAATGGGGAAGAGATGGGATTGTTATTACTTTCTCGGGCTGCTTGCTGGACTAACTACCAGTGCGTATTCCGGCACTGCCGAACGTGAATCTACAAGCTTTATAAAATTGTTCATCTGGCGCTCAGCGCTCAATTCTTCGCAGTCGACTTTGTCCAGCTGCTCCTTTTCCGGCTGTTTTTCATCTTGCTCAATACGAAAGGGATTTGTGGCGTCCACCATTCGATCAGTCTCTTCGTCCTCGTCGCTGTCGATTGCTTTAAGTTCTCCACTGGAATCACGAGCAAAGTCACCACCATTGATCTCGCTATCGTCTGACTCCCGGGCATTTTCATCAGCCTCCCTCATCACCATCACTGGCTTTATGATGTGGGTGTCGATTGTGGATAGCCAAGCTTCCAGATGATTGTATTTATTTTCAGTCTGTGACAAAAGTTCGACTTTTTTGCGCTTCTGCTGCTCGCTACTCTCTGTGGACGATGTCGAACGACTGCTCCCCGGTTCCGTGGAAATGTTTTCACTATCGTCATCATAGGCATTCATATTCCTCTCTGCTTTTGTCACATCCTGACTTTTCTTCACTTCCGAATTGTGGGCTCTCAACTGCCGAGCCAGGACAGCAGCACTAATAAGATCATCTCCACAGACCTGCAATATATGTTCATACATATGTATATTATCATATTATCATTATATATCAGAGGTTATGTCTCAAGTTGTAGGCTGCAAACATAGTGCGCGCTGAGACGAAGACGAAGATGAAGATCTTGGCGCAGCTCATCAAACACATGATGAAATTCGCCAAATGCTTTTCTTTCCAAATTTATAGGGTGCATTTTTTCATTTACTTTATACGTTTTAATTTAAAAAATAAAGTTTGCTCAATCAGCAGGTCTTCAACTGATGAGAAATCTATTGCGACTAACATACCAAAAGCGCAACCAATTCTTCTTGCACTATGCAACCTATTAGCTTACTCGCAATGCAAGCAATTTGTCTTCAGCTTCGTCTTCATCTTCGTCTTCGTCTCAGCGCGCACTATGTTTGCAGCCTAATGCGCAGTTGCGCAATGTGAAAGCCTGAATAAATTTCTGGGTACAACGTTTGCTATTTATTCATTGCTTACCAATAAAATACGATTTGAATCATTAGTTTTTGGTTGCTTCCGTTCAGCAGCATTCTTTATGTTTTCCTCGACATCATCTGCATTCGGTTTTGAATCCATGATTACATTTGTTTTCGTATTATTATTTGCCAAGAAAGCCGCGCACACACATACATACAAACAAGCTGCAAATAACTGTAACTGCTTAGTTTAAATTTAGGAGTGGCTCCACAAATATTACAGTTGTCAAGCAGCATATGGCAACGCTGACTACGGAGCAAGTTATGTTCACCACGGAACTTAATTCATTTACTTTATTACTGTATAACTTGTAATAAGAATTTAATTAAGACATTTGGCGAATTCGAATTTTGGCGGTTTATTTATTAAATACAGGTACTTTAAAGTTATCGATAACGGACTGACTACGCGATCGCAAGTTGAGCAGCATCGACTGCGGTCTATGGATGACTTTCGTCAACGCTTAAAAATGAGAAAATTATATTTATATATGAAATGATATAATTTATTTAATAATGAATTACTTAGTAGCTAGTAATTAATTTAATAGGTTAACAAAAATGTCAAAACATTTCTAATGAAAATATCGGTGATTTGGTATTTTTTTCAACAGCTCAACTATCGATATACACTTTGTGTATTTACAACCCTAAGTGCGACGCCATTTTACATAGACGTTTTTTTGTGACGCAGCGTTGTTGTAATCAAAAAAATTGTAATTTTTCACGAATTGCAGCAAGTGCAAAGTGAACAAACGCAAATAGAGCTAAAGATGTCGCAACGCTTTGCGCCTGGCCAAGCGCCGGTGCAGTCGCGCTACCAGCCGCCCCCGCAGGCGCCTGTCATGCGTCCCTACCAGCCAGGCACCGGTACAACTTTCCCGGTAGGTGGAAATCAATCGATTATTTGCAATTTTCACACTAATTTATTTTTTTTTCTTTCGATGCTGCAGCCACGCGGCTTTCCGCTGCATCCGAACACAACGCAGCCCGTACCCGGCAGCGTCCCAACTCCAGTGGGTCCCGGACCCGCACTGCTGCAGCGTACCGCCCAGCCCAGTTTCCAGACCGGATTGCGCGGCAGTGGCTCAGGCGGTGGCGGCGGCGGTGGGAGCAAGCGTTCAGCCGAGTCTCGCAGTATGAGCGGCGGTGGCAACAAGGGCGAGTTTGCGGGTGGCGCCAAAAAGAAGAAGAAACTGGCGGACAAAATATTACCACAGAAGGTGCGCGATCTGGTGCCAGAGTCGCAGGCGTACATGGATCTGCTGACATTCGAGCGCAAACTGGACGCGACCATAATGCGCAAACGTCTGGACATACAGGAGGCACTCAAGCGGCCAATGAAACAAAAGCGCAAGCTACGTATCTTTATTTCGAATACATTCTATCCGAGCAAGGAGCCGAGCAATGATGGCGATGAGGGCGCTGTTGCCTCTTGGGAGCTACGCGTCGAAGGCCGTCTGCTGGAGGATGGCAAAGGGGATCCCAATACAAAGATCAAGCGGAAGTTCTCTTCGTTCTTTAAATCGCTTGTAATTGAGCTGGACAAGGAGCTGTATGGGCCAGATAATCATCTGGTGGAATGGCATCGCACACACACCACACAGGAGACGGATGGATTCCAGGTGAAGCGCCCTGGTGATCGCAATGTGCGATGCACCATCCTGCTGCTGCTCGACTACCAGCCGCTGCAGTTCAAACTGGATCCGCGTCTCGCCCGCCTGTTGGGCGTGCACACGCAGACGCGACCCGTCATCATCTCGGCCCTATGGCAGTACATTAAGACGCACAAGCTCCAGGATGCCCACGAGCGAGAGTATATCAATTGTGACAAATATTTGGAACAGATCTTTAGCTGTCAGCGCATGAAGTTCGCTGAGATACCGCAGCGCTTGAACCCGCTGCTCCATCCGCCAGATCCGATTGTCATCAATCATTTTATTGAGAGCGGCGCAGAGAACAAACAGACCGCCTGCTATGACATCGACGTCGAGGTGGACGACACGCTCAAGAATCAAATGAATAACTTTTTGATGAGCACCGCCAGCCAGCAGGAGATCCAGGGCTTGGACACGAAGATACACGAGACCGTCGACACCATCAATCAAATGAAGACGAATCGCGAGTTCTTCCTCAGTTTTGCCAAGGATCCGCAAATGTTTATCCATCGCTGGATCATCAGTCAGACGCGGGATCTCAAGGTGAGAGCAGCAAACAATGAAAAAAAATTATTTCTGAATGCATCCTAATCTTTGCTTTATTCCTATGCAGCTCATGACGGATGTGGTGGGCAATCCGGAGGAGGAGCGCCGCGCCGAGTTTTATTATCAGCCCTGGACACATGAAGCTGTATCACGCTATTTCTTCACCAAGGTCAATCAGAAGCGCGCCGAACTGGAGCAGGCGTTGGGCATACGCAATGGCTAAACAGTTCTTCTTTGATCCCTGTCCACATCAACGTCCATGTAGTACGGCAAACTCTTTTCCTTCAGCAGTTTAGTTTAAGCTCTAATGCTAACTATATAACCATATATAATTCAATCAATTTTTTTGCCAACAACAAAACAGCTAAAGCTGCAAAAATAAACAAAAAAGAAAAAAAAAACGTAACAATAGAACAAATAGATTGCTAACATATGATATATAAACTGGATATGTAAATTTATGCCTTTTGCTTGTCTTTGACTACGTTGCCAAATATTCGCGGCAAACTCTTGAGCATTATTCCAATACTATATAATCTAGCTGATATAGTTGAAGATTCTGTATGAGAAACTATGGAATAAGAGTTACTGCTAAAAGCTTTTCCTGTTAGAAATCCACTTTCCTTTCGGGAATAGGTTATATATTATTTAATTGGTATACCCCATTTAAAGGCAAAGAAAACAAGAGGGAATACATTATTAAGTAGAGGCGCTTGCATTTGCTACATTTAAGAGTTACATTTTGTATCTGAGCGAGTGTGAATGGACCATGTGTGTGTGTGTGTGGATCTGTCTGGATGCAAGTGTGTGTGTGCGAGTGAATATGTGAATGTGATGTGAGATGTATCTGGACAGCCTTAAATGAATCGACGGAATGTGCAGCATCTTGTCTCGTATCATGGCCGGCGAAGCGGCTGCCGATGCCTTCTCTAATCGCGCCTGGAACGTGCGCCCGTGCCGTGTCCATGTCCATGTCCGTGTCGCCTGGATTGCGATGGTGCCACATTGACGGTGGAGCCAGTGTCGACTCGTGTCTTGTCCACCGGATAGAGCCAGCGCTGATACAAATAGATAAGGAAGACAATGTCGTCCCGCAGACAGGCGACGCGGTGAGCCGTCGGCATGGTGATGATGAAGGCGAAGAAGTCGTCGATGAACGTGTTGAATGCCTTGTACATAAAGGCGCGCCATGGGAGGGCAGCAACAGACTTGAGCTTGTAGTTGACGAAGAGCTGCGGCAGCATGAACAGGAATCCAAAGGCATAGACGCCATTCACCAGAGAGTTGAGTGTCCAGCTGTACCAGGAGCGATGCGGCTGATAGAGCAGCGAATAGGCGGCGCCGGCCAGGCACAGCGGGTACAGCAGATAGCTGAGATAGCGCATGCCTTCGCGATCGAACTGCTGGGTCTGCTGCTCGGCGGGATTGTCGGGCTGTGCCGGAGCTGCGCCGTTGCGCTGATCCACCTCCTCCAGTTTGCGTGTGATGAACGATGTGAAGCTGAAGTTCAGGCGCAAGATCTTCTTGCACTTCCACAGCTCGATCAGAGTGCCAAGACCAACGGGTACGAGTACCAGATAGGATGTCTGCTCGTCCAGCAAGTACAAGAAGATGATGAACTGCGAGAAGGCGCGCCAGAGCGTGGTGCGAGTGGACAAGCCCTCGTAGGATTGCTTCTTGCGCCAGAAGGCGACGTCGTTCTTGAAGCTCAAGAAGTCGAAGAGCATCTGTCAAAGGAACCGGAGAGCAAGTGCATCAGCTATATATAAAATGCATGTCCCTTCTATAGAGCTGGGTACTCACATGGACGCTGGAGACGAAGATCGTGCCGCAGAGCAGGTACACATTCGTATCAGAGAATATGCCCTTGACCTCGTCAATGTCCTTGTCGGTGAGGCCAATCGACTGCAGCGCCTGGGTGGCGTGCTCCATGAGGAGCATCAGTCGGAGCTTGCCCACGCCCACGGGCTTGTAGTGGAAGGAGAATGTGAATTCGGTGGTGTTGCTGGTCACCTGCACCAGATCCTTGAGGCGCGTGTTAAACATGTCCGTCTGCACGATGGGCAGAATCTGTTGCATGCGATTCACCCGCATCAGCGGCGCCATCTCCGGCGGCAAGTCCACCTGCGACAAGGCGAACATGTCCGTCAGCAGGGTCACGTACACATTGGAGCGTATATGTGTCCAGGGACGGCCGGACTTGCGCCGCCCACCGGCCACGGCTTTGTTCTTGGCTGCCGTTGGCGGCTTCTCGCTGCTGTCCCCCAGCAGATTGAAAGCCTCGGCGCGCGGCACCATGAAGTCGCAGAGGCTGACCGTGTGCACCACGGTGGGTCCGTCGCGGCGCAGGCTGCGCCACTCGAGCGGCTCACCCTCCAGAGCGAGCACCACATGCAGATAGAGGGTGCCATTGTTCCGTGTCTTGGGCGGCACGGCCAGCAGAAAGTCGCGATCGAACGGCTGCCAGTAGTCGAACCGAATCTCCTTGTACACCTTGTGCACCTCCGCGGCAATCGGATTACGGGTCAGCGAGCTGAACAACGCTATCTGCAGGTGCGGACGCTCCTCCAGGAAGGATGTGTAGCAGGGGGAGCTGGTGCACTGCAGCGTGGTGAACAGCTGCGACATTTGATATATCGAGTGGCAAATATAGGCTAAAAACGCCACGCCCACCAATGTTGAGATCGACGACATGGTCCTCAGTTGGAGTACCGTTACCAGGCCAGACTGAAATCTGGCTACCTTTGCGCCAGTCTCCTGCACAGCTCCTGGCGTCGTTCACAAGTCCGTTATGTGTAAAAGCGGGAGAGCAAAGTCTTAATTAATGCCCACCGCAAAATGCCGGCGTAGCTATTTCCAGTGTTGTACAATGTGAGCGGACAAGAGTGCCGCGTAAAGTAAGCAAATGGCGAAAGCTTCAGCACTGTTTGTACTACACTTCGAAAAAAGAAAAAAGAAAAAAAAAAGAAAACAAAACAAATAGAAAAAACAATCACTAAATATTGGCTGTCTACTTTTAAAAGATTTGTATTTGAATTTACGCAAACAGGCATGAGAAAAATAAAGAAATTTTTATGTGATCATACTGCTCGTAGACCACAAAAGCAACTGAATTCAAATCAATATCAGATATAACAGAAACATTTACTTTGAGAATAGGGCCAAATAGGATATCAATTAATTCTGCTCAAAAAGTTTATTTACTTAGTTCCGTTTAAGCCTCCACTCGAGAAACTTTTGCATTTCGCATCGCAAAGCTCTCGTGTACCATTGCAAAAATAAAGTACCTAATTGGGTACATTTCGACAAGATGTTGCAGCCCTGGCCGACACAAACGTTTCGTTCAGTAGTGTGACCAGCCGGTGTAAATAGTCGTTAATGTTTAGCGGAATTCAAATTCCGTTTTATTTAAATATAGTAAATATTGTACGTGATACTGTAATATAAACTCAATATAAAATATTTCAAAAACATTCACTTTGAGATTAATATTTTTTTCATGTTTAATTTAAGTCTTATTGTAAAATAAACCTAAATAAATGAAAAACTTTTGCATTTACCTTAGTTAAGCACTAATGTACCAATGCAAAAATAAACAAGATATGGCAGCCCTTAGTTTTGTTCAGCAGTGTGACCAGTCAGTGTTAATATACGTTAATGTTTGGCGAAATCTAATTCAAATTCAAGTTTTCCGTTTTTTTTTATATTTTTATTTGGTAGCAGTTTTATTAAAAGGTTTATACATATTAAATATATATGTATGTACATAGTAAATATATACAAAAAGAACTCGTAAAATTAGGTACTAGAGTTGTGTCTTTCTTTTTATGTCGTTTTATATATATATATTTATTATGTGTATAATTATAGCTATTAAGTACTATTTACTTTTCGTCACGCACAAAAATTTCCAATCCTTTGGAATAAATTAAACGACTAAAATGTACACATTACAAAAAAAAGGGTATGTATAAGTAATTGAACATCTGTATGGAATGTGTGGAGAGTGAAAAAAGGATAAAGGATAGCAAACAGTTTACTATAAAGGGGTAATTGGAATGTGAGGTTATGGATGAACGGTCGATGCTATAAATATGTGGACATTTGTTTGCTTGGGAATGAGAACATGCGAGAAGTGCGGGGTAAATAGATAGATAGATAGATAGATAGATAGTTTAAGAATAGAAGAAATAATGATATAAAAGATTTCTATATGATATATGTGTATATATATATGTAGTAAATATTCGTTTTATAGTAACGCATAAATAAAGGGGGGAAAGCCCGGGCTTAGGCGAGACGTTTTTTTCGACTAGGTGACAAGATTTTGAGCATTGTGACGACGGGCGCCTCGAAGGACATCGAGACAACGAAGGAGAGGAAGTAGGAGGCGACCGTCAGACCAAAGAACATGACGACCTGCAAGCAGAAAGAGACAGGTAAATGTTATGGTGAATGAAGTAGAGAGAGAGAGAGAGAGAGAGAGAGAGTGGCGTGGACTTACCATCAAATCTCCGCCCAGATGGAGCGGCGCATCTGAGTTGAGCGCCATGGAACGAATGACTATAGGATGCACCAGATAGGCGCAGTAGGTGACACGGGAGAAGGGATAGAGGCAGGGCGCCGATAGAAGCGAATTGATATAGCCGCCATAGCCCGTCGAGCAGGCGATCGTGATCCAGGCCAGAGACAGCGCCCAGGCCGAATGACTCAGCGAGCTGTATGCGGCGGCTGTGAACTGCGAGAGATCGGCCCTGTAGAGGCCGAAGACCAGGACGAACAGATTGAGCATGGCCAGCGTCCAGGCGGTGGCAACCGTCAGCCGAGGCAGACGAATCTTGCAATTGGTGCGGAACAATATCCAGCCCACGGCCATTCCGATTAGATAAGGTCCCAATCGGGTCCAGGGCTTGTCGTAGATCTTGTCGAAGAGGGCGAGCGGATCGTCCGTGTTGGGCCTGTGGTTGTTGGTGAAGGCAATCACGGCCGTGGTTATCCACGAGAGGACGAGGAAGACCAGCGTGGTTATAGCCGAGAGCTTAAAGTGACGCACGCCCACGATCAGGATTATAGCGCCGATCATATAGAACTGCGTGTCATTCGCCAGATACCAGCTCCACAACATGCACTGCAAAGAGGAAGATCGAAGTGGATTAGACCTGAGGAAACGAGGAAAAGGGAAAAAAGATTTCCTCGAGGGATTACCCACCATCTCGTCAACGGGAAACAGGGTGTTGATGTAGAGTATGTTGCGCCACCAGTAATCCGGGCAGGTCACGTGATCCATTGTCGGCGGATCGAATATGGAGTAGGCAGCCAGGTACTTCATTGTCACCTGGACCACGCCCAAGACGAAGAGATAGGGCGCCGTAAGACGCATAAAGCGATATGCGACCAGGCCAAAGAAGTGGGCCGTTCCAGCCGTAAACTCGTTGGCTCCCTTGCTCAGCTTGTTCAGCTTGCCCTTCGCGTTCGTCCGGAAGTACAGGTAGGAGATGAGGAAGCCGCTGATGAAGAAGAACGTGTCCACGCTGAAGGGTCCATTGGTGATGGCCTGGAAGAAGAAGTTCTGCTCGACCTCCTTGCGCATCTCCATGTTGTCCGAGTACTTGAACACCACGATGCAGGTGTGCCCCAGGATAACCCACGCCATGCTGAAGGCGCGCAGTCCGTGGATGCAGGGTATCGTGTCGGCGCCCACATTCCGGTCGCAAATCGCATTGAAGTTCGTGATTGCCGAGAAGGAGAGCAACAGTTCCGAGTAGATGCTCAGCTTCTCCGGCTCATGCAGATGCCCCTCCAGGTGATCGTCCGAGTTGATGTTGTTGTTGCCGCCGTTGTTGGCGCTAGAGACGACGCCGCCGTTGCTGCTCCGGCTGCTGCTGCTGCTGCCGCTGCTCCCGCCGCCGACTCCCTGATGATGACGCAGCTGATGGTGATGATGATGATGATGGTGCACGGTCATGCGCTCGTGAACGTGATGCTCCAGCTCGTGATCGTGGTCGTGGTCGTGCTCGTGGTCGTGATCGTGTTCGTGATGGTGTCCATTGCCGCTGTCGTTGTCACCGGGCGGCAGATGGAGGACCAACTGGTTGAGCTGCTTCAGCGAATCGGATTGATTCGATTGCTTGAGCCCCTCCTCGTGGGCGGTCATCGTGTCGCTGTAGTCGGAGGAGGCGCACCCAATGCCGGAGCTCGTCTCGCTGTTGTTCATCATCTCCTTGTCCTGCAGACGCAGCGCCTCCTGCAGCTGGCGGGTCAGATAGATCTCGTAGAGCGTGCCGCAGCAGATCAGGCCCAGCACGATGCAAGAGATCACGCTGCAGAGCGAGAGAGAGGCAGATATGGGGTCAAAGAGAGACAGCGAGAGAGATGCTAATGAGCTGGCCAAACAATGGGAGGGCGTGGCCGGGGAATAGTTTCGCTTTTAAGATAACTTTTATTTCGGGGCCCGCATTTCACACGATTTCAAATGCTAATGGCTAAAGCCAACGAGTCCCAAAAGAAACGCCATGGAGCGGGGCCTCAAGAGGGGCCAGCGGGGTTTTTTAGAAGGGGGCTTCACTGTTTGTGTTGCCCATTAGCGACAGCCTCACGCTTAGTTTTGAAAGTGAGCTGGGTTTTTGTCTTTCTGTGATACTGATACACTGTTGTAATGTCAAACTGTTATACTGATATGCTGTTGTAATGTCAAACTGTTATACTGTTATGATGTTGTAATGCCAAACTGTTATACTGTTATGCTGTTGTAATGTCAAACTGTTATACTGATATGCTGTTGTAATGTCAAACTGTTATACTGATACACTGTTGCAATGTCAAACTGTTATACTGATATGCTGTTGTAATGTCAAACAGTTATACTGATATGCTGTTGTAATGCCAAACTGTTATACTGTTATGCTGTTGTAATGCCAAACTGTTATACTGTTATTTTAAGCACTCTCATATTGTTATACTGTTACATTGCTATACTTCCATATCATTAAGGTATGCTGTCATGTAGACATTTTGTTATACTGTCGCATAGTCTTACTGTCGCATAAACAGACTGTCGCATTATCATACTGTCATATTGTCATACTGTGTATTGTATTGTTATACTGTCCTGTCATACTGTGATGCTGTTATACTGTTGTACTGCCATACGTACTGTCAACCATGACACTGTTATACGGTCACACTTTTATATTGTCATACTGTTATACTAACATAGTCACACTGTCATATTGTTATACTGGTATGCTGTTATACTTACATCAGAAGACAGAACGTCTTGTCCGACCAAATGTTAAACTCCTTGTCCGTGGGCACGCGTATGTCCAGAACGCGCAGCTCCCGGCTGGGCAACTCTTGCCGGGCAAAGCCGGACATCCGATGCACATCGGCAATGCTACAGGTCGAGGGTAAGCACATGCCCATATAAATGGTGCGAAGCTGTAAAGCAAGAAGAGTGAATCGATAAGAAGATAGTAGAAGATCTAAGAGATCTCTTACTTAGCAGTGAGAAACAAATAGATTATATTTGGTAAGCAAAGCGAGAAGCAAACAAAAGCTTTTCTTCATTATGCAAAACGAAAGTGAAGACAAAATGTGCTTGAATTTTAAACTAAAGTTATCTTTTATTTTAAAGTCATTTCCTAGTGAAAACAAAGAACTTATCGAAGAGAGAAGCAAAGCAAAGAAGAACAAAAAATTGATAATCTTATATAATCTAGTGTTCTCTTCTTCGTATAAAACTAGCTTTTAGATACTCTTTAATCTATATTACGGAAATGCTTGAATAGTTTATATTTCTACTTAGGTGTTTGCTTATTTAATTGCTTCTCTCTTCTATGATTATCGGGGCATGACATTCGACTTACCATCTGAGTAGGCATCGTCTCATTCAGCTGCAGCTTGAGGACGTAGAATCCGGGAAGGAATGGAGGAGGCGCATTGTAGACGCTGCTGTAGGCCTCGGCGTATGCCTCGGCAAAGGGCAATCCATTGTTACGATTCCCATTCCCATTCCCATTTTCATTCGAGGTCTTGTTCTTCTCCGTGTTCTCCCGATTCCGGTCGTTGCTGTTATTGGAGCTGGAGCTGGAGCTGGCAAAGGTGCTGGCGCCATCGTAAATGGCATCGCATAGGGCCAACGAACCCATCCAATAATTGTTGCCATAGAAGAAACCGGAAGTGTAATGGCCGGAAGCATCGTCCACTGTGAAAAGAGAAGAAGAAGAAGGTGAAAAAGAAATCAAAATCACAAAATGCTTTACGAGAAGGGCAGAGAAGACCCCCTGGAGCCCCATTTGTGGGAATTCCAGCTTCTCTTTCTCGTACGCCCTACTCTGACGGCTGAATACCCTGTATAATTTGCGTAAGTGGGGCATATTCCATTTTCAATTAGGCATGTTGATATATAATAAATGACAGACTTTCCTATCTAGTTTTTAGAGCACATCTGTCTATATATTTAAATAAATATGTATATAGAATATATACGGAGCTTTATCGATAATTTTAAGCACAAAATAAACATTTTTTTTGTTTCGCAACGAATTTCATTTATAAAGTCAAGTCTTTTCCTTTATATCTCTATGTATCCTGCCCAAGTGACGTGTTTCTTTCTTTCTCAATCTCTCTGTCTGTCTCTTTCCTCTCTGTTGTTTTTGATTTTCTATTTGTTGTGCTAATTTTTCACTGTTTCCAGGGTATTTGCTAGTCGCTCATCCCACTCAATTTGTTTCAACATGATTTTTGCGCTCCTTTTGTCGTGTTTGTCTCCGTTGGCACATAAAAAGTTGCTTTAGCTGTTTATTATATAATGTTGTCTGCTGGTTGTCCAACCCCTCCCCCTCCCCCTTCACCAGCATCTCCCACACCCCACCTGCAGCGCCTGCTTGCAACATGTGGCGTGTTGTTGTCGAGTCGCAGCGGCTAAACTGCGAATTTATGTTTTGGAGCTCAGGTTTTTGTCTTGCGATCTTCTCCTATTTACCTCGTAATATATTTGCACTTTTTGTTGTTGTCGTTGCTAGTTGTAGTTGTTATTGTTGTGTTTTGGTTGTGTTGTGTTGTGTTGTGTTGTGGTTGCTTGTCTTGTAACCAGTTGCCTGTTGAGGCCGCAACCAGTTTGCTGAATTCGTGAGTCCCCAACAAAACTTCAACTGCAGCTGCGCAACAATTTGTTTGTTTGTTGTTGCTTGCTTGTTTGTTGAATTTTGTTGTTGTTGTTGTTGTTGTTGCAGACTTTTTGGCATTTCGTCTGACTACTTTTGCAAGTGTGTGAGCTTTACTTCCTTCTGGTTATAAACAACAACAACAACAACAACAACAACAACAACAACAACAACAACAACAACAACAACAACAACAACAACAACAACAACAACAACAACAACAACAACAACAACAGCAATTACAACAGCAACTTTTTTGGCGCTTGCCTTGACCAAGGCGCAGATTTATGTATGTTGCAAAGTTGGGGAAGGGGCTTGAGGAGGGGGTGGAGCTGGCAGCTGGGGGTAGATTCCGTCGCGTAAAGAGGAATTCGGCCTTCGCCAAAAGCTGGATACCCATGTTCCATGGCCATGACCATGGGCAGGTTTTTTGGCTTAGATGTTGTTCCGGTTAAAAAGAGGAGATAGACACAGAGAAAGATAGAAACAGAGAAAGAGAGAGAGCAACTCACTGATGAGCCCGCTTAGCGCTTTGTTAATTGATTGGCCAATATTATTAATCAAAGCAATTCTCATGCAGTTGACAAATTGTGTGACACATTTTCGTAATACCCTGTATTCGAGACAATTGCGTAAGTAGGGTATCATCAAGTTGGGCAAGTGGATGATCTACTTATTTTTCTATCGATATCGATAAATAACGATACAATTTTTTTTACCATGGGTGTATGTAGAAAGGTAAAATATTCAAAATAACTTATAATAAATATAACTCAAGCCAGTTCTAATCGATAATTATCGATATGCAACTTTTCTATATTTTAAGTGTATATTAAATGTAAAATATTGGCAAATTGAAATGCATCTATATGCAGCTGCATTGTAAATCGAAAACTGCAACGATAACTGCTGTAATCGATAATAATCGAAGTACCATAAGAATTTTAAGTCATGCCTATACATGATACCCCTCTCTACTTTGCCTTATTTATGAGTAAGCTGACCTCTCCAAAAGACGATAAAATATCGATAGCCGCAACTATGGAATTTATATTGTATGGTATTTGAGTTGTCATTGAATTAATTCTTATTCAAATTCTATCATTCAACCTTTTCAACCTTCGTATGCTCGTTTAGGGTATCTGTTCGTCGGGATCATTTGACTAGTTCACTTTTACTTTTTCCCACAAACAAAATTGCAGCAATTGTCTCTTTCACTCTCGCTGTGGCAAACGACCTTTTTCTACCTCTCCCTCTGTCACATTTTTGTAATGCTTAAACATGTTTATTTTTTCTTGGTTTATTTTTTGTTTTTTTTTTTTTTTGCTTTTCAATTTAATTTGCGATTGAGGTCATTTGATTTCTGTTGGCTTTGGTTTTGTTGTCTTGGCTTTTATGTAATTGTTAGGCCAACTCTTATGGCCGCTTTTTTTTCTTCATCTTTTCATCTTTTTGGTAGCAGCTGAGGTCTTCGTAGATCTGTGGGACCTCTAACTAGCCAGATTTCATTTGCATTTGTTGTTCGCTTTTTGGGTTTTCTTTTTTTTTTTTTTTTGATGTCTCATGTTCAATTGAACGTGTCATTCAAGCGTTTAACGTGTCTTGAACAACAGAAACGATCAACGATCAACCGTAGACAGATGCACGGACAGACAGAGAGAGAGAGCTAGAAAGAGAGATAGAGAGGGAAAGAGGCACAGACTCCAGCCAAGGTAAGCGCCGTCAATGTACATGACAAAAAGCAAAAGCCCTCCAGTGCAGTCCGGAAAGCCGGTAAGCCGGAAAGCCCAACCAGGTAGCGCTTATTATTGTACTTGGATCTCTCTTTCTCTCTCTCTCTCTCTCTCTCTCTCGAGTACCGTTTAACCAAAAATCGACTTTTATCATGTACGATTCGCCGCTTTACCCATATTCAATTCTTATTTAGCGACAAGGTCTCCGCACCACAGACGAGACCCAACAAATTCGACCGAATAACACGGTCATGAGCATGTAGCAGAGGGTGGCAAAGGGAAGGGTTGGGGTAGTGGTATATCAGCAGATCAGCAGATCAGCTTTAAACATGCGCTGGCTTAATTGAAAGCTGTTGACAAATCTATTAAAACTGCATATGAAAGATCTAAAACGGTTTAGTCGACCTTCAAAACTGACTGAAAGCTATTAAAACGGTCAATCAATCTGTCTTGGGGGTCAATTAGTCTGACGGTCAATCAATCAATTAAACACTGTAATAATCAATCGGCTTGTTAGCCCCGAATTACAGATATAGTTTCTATAGCAGTAAGAGACTATTTTTATGCAGCTAATATACCCTGTAAGCAGTCCATTAAACAATGAACATTCTTCTTCAACACTGTTGATTGATCTAATCCATTCTGTTCATTTGCATTAGCTTATTGATATCCAATAATTTTCGAGCCTCTCTCTTGCCAAATGCAAATCGAGATAATAAGTTGCTAGTTAAAACATTTGTGAATGTCTTTGTTTATAGATTTAGCATTAGCATTAGTCAAACTTCTGTTTAAGCAGTATTTACGAATATGTGTGATAACCGTTAAGATATAATTGTGGATGCGACGAAGTCTAAATACGCTTTCCGACACGCATTACTGTATATGAATTATTATTAATTATTATAATAATAATTGTGATGATCAACATGTTGATATTGAATAATGATAATGATAATGATAATAATGACAACTAGAACAAGATTGGGAATAATGAATTTTGTAACAATAATAATAATGATAAATAAACTGGTAATGACAATGACGATGATGATAATGATAACCATGAGATTGAGAATAACAATAGAATTGGAAATAATAATGATAAAGACATTGATATTGATGCAATCACTTATTAAAACTTACTTCACGAAAAATGTGTTACATATTGAATAAGACCGGCAGCATACCCGCTCTGTTTGGAGATTCAGCACAATGCGCTAAGCACTTGCGTTTATTGTGTAGTTAACAAATTTACAATTAACTGAGAATCAATATTGTCTATAGGAAGCGACGACAAATGTTCGATGAGATTTTAGACACATGCTTAAGCATTTTGTTTGTAGCTGGCCAAAGAAGCAATCAGGGGGGTATTTTTCTCTCTCTATATATACCAATATATATCTATTTGTAGTTAGTACTTTTTCATTGTCATCTGAGTGTCAATGAAATCGCCAATTGAAAACAATCAGCAAATTGTGAAGCGTGGGTTGGCTAAAGCGGGGCAAGTGGAGGACCCACACTTGGAGCTAATGCCAGGCGAATGGAGGTTGGATATATGTATATACATATATACCACTATACCACTATACCACTATATATATATACTATATGTATGTATGTGTATGTGTATACAGATATAATATTGCATTTGGCTGAAAGCGGGCGCCTGCGCAACAAAGGTGTTAACATTAATGCCGATTACAGCACAACAACAACAAACACACAAAAACGTTTTGGAAAAGAGAGCGCACAAGGAAGAGAGAGAGAGAGAGAGAGAGAGAGAGAGAGAGAGAGAGAGGCAGCAGGGCGTGGCGCCCATTAAGTGACAAATATGTAAAAAAACATAAATAAAAGCTGTTGAAATTTTGTGTTTGATTGATGAAACGCAGCACAAAAATAATCATAAATAATGTGCTTAACACGCCAACCAACAACAACAGCAACCGCAACAAATAGTTGTTGTTCGTTGGCAACAAATAGTTGTTGCTGTTTCGCCTGACACTTAATATTTTTATAGAGCTGCGACGCATTGCAAAAGGTTTGCAAAAAAACATTAAAAAAAAAAACAAATCAAAACAATAATAAAAAAACGAAAACATTTTTTTTATTTTGTATTGTATTTTTTTTGTTTTTGTTTTATTATTTTTACAACGCGTTGCAAATTTAAAGCGCGTAATTAAAGCAACAAAAAAGTAACGTGCGTCAGAGGCATTAATCAAATTATGATTGTTCATGTGTTATATAATATTATATATGTATATGTATTAATAGAAATTAAAAAAAATATATATTTTTATATATGTTTAGAATTATTTTTCCAGCTTATAAGGTACTTGTTGTTCTGGCCGTAAGCAAAAAAAAAAGGTGTTGACTGCGCAAATTTTTGTCTTCAAATTTGTTTAATGAGCTTTACGTGTGTTTTGGCTTCTAGGCTGCGAAATACCGCCCGAGAAGTTGTTTGTTTTGCCATCTTTCAAGACGTTTTCAAATATGTCTTCAAATTCCAAAAAAAAAATCGCAAAAGACATGTTGGAGAACTCTTAACTACTCTAACAATAAATCATTTAAATTCATTTAAATTCTAAGAAACCTTTTTTCGTAGTTTCCAAATGTAAATCTAACGCACCTTTACGAAAATATCAACACAGGTGTGTGAAAAGTTATTTTGGGTTACCAAATAAATAACTCTTCAACTTCTTGTCCAGCTCGAAAATAAATAGTCCCTAGGGAACTTGAGACCCAACCTTAGCAAATTTAATGAAATTTCTTAAAAGAAAAAACATTTTTCTAGAATAAATAAAATCTTAACAATTCAAACAATTAATAAGTTAAAAAATAAGAAAATAAGAATAAGCAACTTTAAATAATTAATATATTTGATAATCTTTTTTAATAAACTAATTTTTTCATAAATATACCCAAAAAAGTAAAAGCGGAAATAGTTCTTAAATCCCAAAGACAGTTTATTTATAGCCGCGCTTCTTATGCAACTATTTTTTGTATTTTCTAAATTTGGATTTTAATGTTTGCTTTTTCGTTGAGAAATCGCGATCTTGAAACAGTTTTGCAAATAATTTATTCAGCTTTTGGTTGATCTTTGGCAAATACTTCAAAGAGTGGGCGTGAATGCGCTTCAAGTGACTTGTTTGTGAAGATCGTTGCTTACGATCATTCTCTACCTATAAAGCAAGTTAGTATGGAGACGGAATCTATGAGAGATTAGGTAAGACTCTTTACCTCTAGATACATTTACATTCATAACTAAATCAATACTTTAACGATTTTTCAGTTTGGGTTCCTGTATGAGAGTTGGAAGAATTTCAACCGATTTGCTGCTGAAATTTGTATCTGACTATAGATCTCTAATCCATATTATCTAATCTATATTATTTATATTATTATTTTATATTATTGCTACGGTTAAATAAGTAACTAAATCCTACCTACATCTATTCTATAACAACAATCTCTACGTATATATAGTACCTATAACATATAATATAATTTAGTAAGTTGAATATGTAATCTGATCGACTGCTCGACAAGTTAAGTTAGCTTATCTTTATAAACAAAAGATGTTTTTCAATTGCTTCCTTCTTAAGATCTGTCTGATGATCCAACTATAATCGCATATATTGAAAGATCACTTGTGTTCCAACTCTTCAAGCTACGCCAATGCTTTAGGTAAACTATTTGACTTACATATATATTTTGCTCTTAACTTTCCGAATGCTTAAGCAGCTGAGATCTTAAGTACTCGATGTATATAAGCTAAATGTGCCTAATAATCAGTACAAAACTGGATATAACTTAATCATTTTAATCGCTGTCTGACTTCCCAGTAATCTTCTAATCTATGTCTCAAGGTATTGTAATTCAGTCAAAACTCTATGCTCCACTAAATGAACTCGGTTTTTGTAATTGACTGCGTTTTAAGTGATCTGCGATTAAAGCAGAACTATTTAATAACACGCACAAAACATTTTAAGACTAGAACTTGGACTCTATCAAGCGGACAACTGGAAAGTGGAGCCCATTAAAGGTTCATCATTTAAGTGGGGCCTTAAAAACTTTTGCTACACCTCGAATACTTTTCAGTGTCTTTATTTCTGTTTTTTATGTCCGTTTATGAAATTTGTTACTTTTTTGTATTTAAGTCAAGTTTATTATTATGTAAGTCAAAAGTTTTACTGATGTGCAGGGTTAACATCCCATCAAGTGAAGTCAACAAAAAGAGGATTTTGAATTTGTAGCAAAGAAAAAAATTGCATCGTAAGTAAGAAAACGATAATTCAAAACTTTGAAAACAAAATATTATAAATCGACAACTTGAAAATTGAATTTAAAAATCGATAGCTTGAAAATAAGCAAAAGCTTGAAAATTCATAATTTTCAAATCGTTATATTGGGAATTGATAACTTAGAAGTCGGTAACATGGAAATTGATAGCTTAGAAATTGATCATATAAAAATGGATACTTCAGAAATCAAAAACGTGAAAATTAAATTAGACTCAATGGAATATAAATGAGTTAACTTACTTAAAGTAAGTTACAATATCGATAGCTAATCTTACTAGTCGATAAAATGTCTTTTTTAAACCATTTAGTCAAAATTTGCTGCAAGGTTTGCGTTATGTGGAAATAACTTTTGTTAATCACAGCTGAAAATTATTTATGCTTAAAAACTTTTGCTTAAATTTGTTTCATAATGTTACCTCTTCAAAATTTAGCTGATCTTGAATTACGTGACGAACAACTAATTAGTCTTATGATCTGAACTTAACAATTGAATTGTTGAAATGGCTTCAAAAAAAAAAAAAAAAAAACAAAAACTAAAAAAAACGAAAAAAACACAAACGCAACTTCCAAGTGATGAATGATAATTGTTGCTGCTGTTGCTGTTTTTGTTGTTGCTGCTGTTGTTGCCTAATTGAGTCACATCAAAGGTAACGCATGCTTTTTGACAATTTAATGCTTGGCCACGCCTCGAAAGATCGCCTCAGCCTTGATAAATGGCAGCTTCTTTTCGGCTCGTTGCTGCAAGCAAACAAATCTACGCACAACGGCAGCAGCAACAGTTGCTGCCGTGTTGCGTTGCATTTTCTAGTGATTTAAATCTTGCAGCTGAGACATCGCAATGCGAGCGCTTTGGTTGAGCTTCAATGTCAATGTTGGTGTTGTTGCTGCTGCTGCTGTTGTTGTTGTTCAAGAGCAACATATTGCTGCTGCTGTAACAGCAATGACAGCAGTTGCTGCTGAGCTGTTGTTATTGCTGCTGGGTGGTAGTTTTGACAATACATTTGCTGACAGAAAAATCTGGTGGGGTTCAAGAGCAACATGTTGCTGCTGTGTGGCCAATAAGGAACAATTGCTGTTGTGGCTGCTTTTATTATTGCTATTGGGGAATCCATTGCTGATGTCTTGTTTTAAGTTGCTGCTGTTGGGGTTCAAGAGCAACATGTTGCTGCTGCGTTGCCAGCAGTAGCAGAAGTTGCTGCCTACAGCAACAATTGCTGACAGAATAAGATAGTCGTTGCTATTGTTATTGCTAGGGTTCAAGAGCAACATGTTGCTGCTGCAACAATTGCTGCTGTTGCTGTTCGATTGTTGCCACTGAGGTATACAGTGCTGTTGTTGCTTGTGTCTGATCTTAAGCCGCTGCTGTTGGGGTTCAAGAGCAACATATTGCTGGTGTGTCGCCTACGCTGACATTGCCAAACATTAGACAATTGACACACGCTGACAGCATGAGCAGCAGCAACAACAACAATAACAACAATTTCAACAGCAATTTGATGAGTACTTAGAGCAATTGTTGCCGCTGGGGCTTTCGCCGCGAACATTGACAGCAATTCATGCTCCAATTTGCGCTCAAGCCAGAGGGAGAGGCAAATATTGTGAAAGAGAGAGGGCGAGTCTGTGCTTTTTGTTATTTTTCAGTTTGATTTCATTTATAATTTCGTTTCATATAAGTTTTTCGGCTCTCGCATCTGGCGTGGATTCAGCACAAGGTCAGCGGCATCTTCAGCAACAACAGCAACAACATCAGCAACAACACTAGCCACAGCAGCAGCAACCATTGCCACTGGCGACCCGTTTTGTGGATGACTAACTGGTATTTCACCTGGCCAGGGTCTGGCCCCGCCACGCCCCCTACCACCGCCCTCCCTCTTTAGCAAATGCGTTCAGCTCTTCGAAAAATTCGAAGGCTTTGCGTAATATGCGTTGCAGATGGAATCGGTATATATATATATATATACACATATGATACTTACTATAGATATTTGTAGCTTGTTTACTTAGCTCAGGGCTGCATGTGCAGTGCAGTGCAGTGCAGTTAATAACACTATTAACACTGATAATCGCACTCGTTGCCTCAATGGAATTTCAGTTGAATAATTAGCCAAAAGCCAAGCACGAATCTTGACCAAAATGTCAAAGAGTCATCGTGAAAATTAAGAAATCAATTATATATGATGTTAACTTACATATCTACCTATATATACATCTATTTTATCGATTCATTGTGAGTAATGAATTCTTAAATAAAAAAAAGCTGTGAATTACTGTGGGAAATTTTAATTGTTCTTTTAATTAATGCAAAAGTTATTTGATTTTTCATAGAGTATAATAAATACAATATATATATTTTTTATATAAAGAAAAGTTGGTGAATTAATCTTTTCAAAGTCAGCTATAGGGCCAACCGATATGAGTTAAATATATAAGATTTGATATATGTATATATTGAGCTCTGTTTTTCTATACTCTCATTTCTGCAATAAAGCCTCATTAAACTCGGGAACTTTGGGAGCTCAGTAAATAAATGAGCTGAAATATTTTCGAAACCTGTTACAATAGCTGCCTATAATTGTGTTTCCTAGTTATAATACTAGGTATTTGTATTTTTAAACACCTTATAATAAAGAATTATAATTGTTTTATCTATCAAAATTTGAACAGTCTAGCTTTTATAGTTCTCGAGTTCAATGAGATTATGTAGAGCAATAAAGCAATTAAGCATTGTGCATTGTATAGTATACCTATATTATGTTACTTTATTATTATTCTTATCTCTTAGTAAATACATTCAAAATGTGAACAGTTCATCTTTTATAGTTCCCGAGTTCAATGAGGGTATAGGGCAGAAGTAACGCAATTAATAGGAGAACTACGCATTAATATGTTGACAAATTCGTAATGGACAATAAAAACGATAAATCTTGTAAGGCATATTATATTTATACTGCCAATATCATTCGTCTGGCAATTTGTGTTGCCAATTTGGGCACTTATATAAGCTGCCACGCCCCCTTCTCCAGGTGCGCACTTATGAAATGGCTCAAACGCAAATATGGTCAATAACCCCATATAGAGGAGCAGACAAATCGTTCCGTCGTTGCCCAATTTCATAACCGATATGAAATTTTAGATAATTCCGATTCGAAGCACGTTTTGCTATCGGCTTTTACCTAACGGAAGCGGCTTTTAACCAGACCAAAATGCACTTGCACTTGCCTTAGATATGATATATGTATAATGTATATAAAATAGTCTATTATATATGTACATATATATATATGTATGCTATATTGAGGGGACCTTCGAGTGCAACAAGTGCGAAATAGAAATCGTTTGATTAAATTTAAAAGCAAAGTCGAGCCAAGAGCGAGCGACGCATTAAACTTGAAGCCCGATTTCGATATGTGATTAACGATTAACGATAACTGATTAACGATTATCGCTTTAGCTGGCCATTCCGTATGCCATAACACAATTTTAAAATCAACTCAAGCAATTCGAGAGACATCATCAAATGCTCATTAAGTCTGACAAACTGTTTGGCATTTGCTTTTGGCCCGGCCCAACGCGCAAGTCAAGTGCAAATATTATGTGTCTGTGTAATCAAATATGGCATTCATAAAGTGTGCTTATGTAATCCATCTACTCCATCCATTCCATCCATTCGAATCATCCATTTGAATCATCCATTCGAAGTATTTGCAATGCAATTTGCAGAAACTGGTTCAAACTTCACATATCGAACGAATTATCATCTAAGTCAATGATATATACATATACATATATATATCATATATATTTTATGGAAACATGTCCAAAATTGATCATTGTATGGGCTAAACCTTAATTGGAGGCATTTGTGCAAGCGAACGGGATTTGTCAACAAATTTTATAATGAACACAAACTTTGGATAATATTGCAACCTATCTGAAAGGTATTAGAAACTGCAAGTCATTTAAGTGTTGGGCAAGGTTTAAATAGATGACATTCTGTTTCTTGAAATACTTCTCCATTTCAGAAGATACCATTTAAGTTGTATGATTAGCAGATGTATTTTCCATCTTAAGTACTATTTTCTGTTTTTAGTATCTTCTCTCTTGCTTTGAGGTATAATTAAGATTGTATGACTAATCTTTAGTTTTTTCTTAATTAATTATAAACTAAAAGTAAGCTAAACTTGGCTCGAGTACTTTATCTACAACAAATTTAAAGCATAAAATTGAAGCTTAATTATTTCAATCACATTGGACATTAATCATTGAATACACTATTCTTCGTCTCAATGGAGTGAATTACATTTCTGTCAATCACTCTATCAATCATTTCATACTGTCAATCAATCTGTCAATAAATTCATATATTTAATGTATTAATCAATTCTTGCATTTAATCTGTTATTCAATTTGTCAATCTGCCAATCAATCACCTCAATCCCTTTTCTAACTGTTTTGCTTTTAACCTGTTTTTAAGTTCCAACAATTAATGAAAATCAGCCAAATTGCAAACGGCTCTTTAGGCCATAATTCATGAACAAGTGCCAAGTTAACAAGTTCGTTGCTTAAGTCTTTTGTTTATGTCTGTAAAACTGAAAACGAAATCAACAACAACAATAATAAAAGCAACAACAGCAACAGTAAGAAATTTTATTAAACAACAGGAAAAACGCGGTCAAAGTTGAAAGTTGGCTGCCACAAATTGACCGTCATTTTGGCTGCTGGCAACAGCAACAGCAACAGCAACAACAACATGTGCCATAATTTCGTTTTTGCCAACAACAAGCAACAACAACAGCAGACATTGCAACAAACAAATTAAACTTAAATTACATAAGCTGAAGCTCTGGCCACGCTGCTGGCGTCGCTGACAGGCTGCAATTGTTGCTGCTGCTGTTGTTGTTGTTGTTGCTGTTGCTGACTTGGCGTGTTTATTTGTTGTGCAATGTCTGCGTGTGTGTGTGTGTGTGTGTGTGTGTGTGCTTCTTCTTCTTTATTTTGCTGACTGCTTTTTATTATTCGCTACAACAACATCAACAACAATAACAACAACAATGGGAAAGCAGTAGAAATTATGTTGCGTGACGTTTCATTTTGCACAAACGCTGTAATTGGCAGCTGCCACGCCCTCCTGCCCCCTCACTCCCCTCACAGGCAATGCAATGCGCCAGCGAAGTCGGCTAAGTATATTGGCCTACAAATTTGCCAACAAAAACAGTAACAAAAGGGAAAAAACAGGCCAGACACGAGCCATTTGCCATTTGGTCATTTGCCCATTTGGCAACAGACGATGCCGGCCAAAACGGCGCACCAAATTGGCCATTAACAATTTTGGGCTTTTGGTGAAATGCAAGACGAGGTCAAAGAAAAACAACAAAACAAAAACAAAAACAGATTTGGTAATGGCCAAAAAATTGCAATTGCGGCCAAAACGAGACGCGCTGCCGAGCTTCCAGGAAAAAAGCGTCGCGAAAGCCGCCGCAACAGGAAGTTTGCACAACAACAATCGAAAGGTAAACACACGCACACACACATCCAAAAACACACATACACCCAAACACACACACTGAATGAAGTTTTGGTTTGCAAACATTTGTCTTTGCTCTGAACTTTTGTTTGCACTGTTTTTGACGCAACTTTTGGCCAAATATAGAGCAAAGGCAACAACAACTGCAACAACAACAACAACAACAATAAGAAACGGCTGCATTTCATTGCCAGGATTTGCCATGGCCCAGAAGTCAAGCCAAACGACAAGCCGAGCCATGGCTTAAATGCGTTTTGGCCTTCAAGCAAGCCGCGCTAACAAAATCGAAACAAAACTGCAATACAGTGAGAAAGGGGGGAGCATGGAAGTGGAAGGAGAGGCGGTAAGGGGGCAGCTGGCTTTCAATTGATTTGAAAAAATTAACCAAAAGCAGCGAAGCGAGCAACTCAGAACGTTGACCAAAAAGAGAGACAGAAACCAAAAGCTTGCCCGACTACACAAATGCCCGATTCAAGTTAGATGTTGTATATATATATATATATATATATATATATATATATATCTAACTCTATATATATATTATACTAAATATATCATATATCCTATATACAATGTACAGTTAAGTAAGTTTTTTAAAATTAAAATTTTTTTCGGTTTAGAACCAGTTTAAAAACACGAACCAGTTTAATATGGTTCGGTTTGGGTTCTAATTGATAATCGAATATAAATTCCGAACCGGTTCAATACTGTAATTGAACCACTTTCAATTTATCGCAAAAGATAGAAAAAGATGAAAGAATCACAAAAATAAAGCCTATTGGAGCCACATAACAAGTATTTAGAGCTAGTCGCCTTGCTGGGCAATGGGGCCAACATGATTGGCCATTGATCTTGGCCACTAGAGACTGCTCTTGGCTGGCACGGCTTTTAAGTCCGGCTCCAGCTCCGACGTGAGCCAATGCAAAAAGAACGAGACAAAAATATATGAAAAAAACACAAAACTCATAAATTGAGACTTGGCTAAAATAAATAAATGCGGTTAACAGAATGAATAGTGAATGAAATGAAAATAAAAGGGGAATATAAAGAAATACATGAAAATTTAATAAAATTAATATGAGATGAATAGAACTGATGATGATGCTTGATGAATATAAAGATGATAGAAAATAGAAAGAATATAAAATATGTGAAATGAATAGTGAATAGAATGTAATGCAAAAGAATAGAAAAGTGGAACATTGAATTAAATAAATAATGACTAAAATAAACATGAAAAGTGAATAGAATGAATATGAAAAAGGCAAACGAATAAAATGAATGCTGAAGAATAAAATGAATGAATAAAAAATAAGGAAAATTAAATTTAAGAATGAAGAACGATACAGTATATACTCGAAAAGTAAAACGTACACAGAATCATTGTACAAAGAAAAAAGTGAATAATGAATTGCAAACAATGAATAGTGAATAACGAAAAGTGATGAATGGATAGGAACAGAGATAAGACATACCCAAAACTAAATGGAGTTCAATGCAGAATGAAACCTAAAACAATATTTAAACTAGGCGCAAACTTTGATTTATGTTTTCCTCCCCATTTTTTTTTTATAGTCAGTGAAACTTTGAAATCAACTAAAAAAAAAAAAGAAATGAAGCAAATTTTGCTGTCGCTTTTTGTTGTTTTTCTTTTTTCGTTTTCGCCGCGTCTTTTGACGGTAATTTTTTGGTTTTTTTTTATTTTTTTCGTGTTAATTGATTGCATAACCAACCATCAAAAAGACACTCACATTCACTCTCATTTACTCAAATTCACTCATTCACTCAGTCAGTCAGTTGGTCAGTTGGCCAGTTGGTCAGTGAGGCGGCCAAAAGGGGGGCGGCCAAAAAGGAGGTGTGTGCCACTCGCTGGCGCAACTAAAGCCAAAATGCAAAAGAAACCAAAGCCAAAAATAAAAAAACACACGATAAAAGCCAAAAACTAGTCGCACAACATTAATTCATAACTTTTATTTCTGTTTTTTTTTTTTCACTTTTAATACTTGTTGCAAGTACAATTTGCAGCTGTTTGCAGGCCGTGCAACCCGTTTACCACGTGCCTGCTGAAGCTCATGTTAGCTGCTTAACAGCTGCTCAGTGCAAAACTCCTTTTCATGTCACAGTTCATGGTATCTTCAAGTGCATTGGTTTGGGTTTTAGGATTTTTGATAACTATGTGTCAAGTGGCTGGTAAAGTTCATGTTATATTAACAGTAAGACTCTTTTAGGTAAAGTTTATATTATATATGTAAACATAACTAAACATAACATACCATGTGACTGGTAAAGTTCATGGTAACTCCTAAACAGGAAATCTTCTTCATGTCAAAGTTTCTTTTATCCTCAAGTGCAATGCTTTAGATTTTAAGTTATGCTTCTTGATATTTGGTTAAATTTTTAACACTTTTTTCAGACTTGTACCTTTGGCAACGCCAAGGGCTTCAGTTTACACAATTTAACAGCTAGTTTTTACGGATTGCATTAGTCGAAATCAACCAAATGTCAAGTGCTGCCAAATGTTGTAAGTGACTTGTTGGCATTTTGGCAGTTGGCAACACTGGCATGACCAAGCCGTCAACAACACGAGATGCTTAACAGTTAGATGAACTACCCACTCAATTTTGACAGACAGAACCAACAAGTTAGACAACTAGACAACTGGCCGTCAAGTGTTGGTAAACGTTCCGCTTGTTTTTTACATTTGACAGGAGTGGCGACTGGGGGCTGCAAAAATATGATACGCAGTGTTGCATTATGCTCGAATATCCAAATATCCAAATATCCAATTACAGTTATGGGCTGCCTGACATAATGACCAAACAATTTTTGTTTGGTTTAGGCCAAAATGTGAAAACGTGAAATACGAATCGAATCGAACTGAACCGAAAACAAGACAAAACCGAACGAACTGCAAATCAAAATTCACAATTGAGATGTTGTTGTTGTTGTTGTTGTTGCAGTTGCAAGTTGTTGTAGTCGAGCAAGAACTAATTGCGACCTTGGCTACAAGCAACTATGTAGATCCAAAACTCGAACTGTTGAGAATGCGCTGAACCAAACGACACGTTCACATGCAACTCGACAACAACAGCAACAAATTCAACAACTACAACAACAACAACAACAGTAACTGCATCAACAGCAGCAACACCAACTGCAAACTAATCGAATGTGATTTTGCGTTTTGGCTTGATTACTCGGATAATGGATAATGGACATTGTATAACGGATAACGGATAATGGCGGATAGCTTTTTATGGATTGCCCAATAAATGCTGTAGTAATTGCATTTATGGATCGTTAAGGACCGTTAAATTATGATCCAAAGCATATAAAAATATAGTTATATACATATAAATATGTATAAATACATTTAATGTTTTTAGTACAGGATACTTATTTGAGTATATGAATGCTAAAAACCAGTGCTGTAAAAGAAAGTTAATTTGAACTGTTCTCAACGTACTTATGTCCTTTTTCCTCTTATAATAAACAACAAAATTGTTATAACTGTTCCCACTTCCATCAGAACAAACTCCTAAACTGCTCCCACTTCCATAATAACATACTGTTATATTGTTCCCATTCTCTCAATAATGAGCTGTTAAACTGTTCCCTTTTCCATCATAACAAGCTTAAAAGCTGTTCCTATTTCCATTACAACAAATTCCCAAGCTGTTCCCGTTTCCCTTGGTAACTAATTCCACAACTGATCCCCTTCTTAGCTTACAACTTGCCCCACCGTATGAAACTGTACTCACTTTTGACAGCCCACATTTTGGCATCGGTTAGGCCGGCAAAATAACTGCGCATGTCCTTCGTACAGTTAACGCTCAGCGCACGTAAAGCTTCGACGCGCGGCCACTGCGCTGCCAGCAGCGAGAGATCGAAGACGTTAAGGGCATCGCGCAGTCGCTGCCTGCGCGTCAGATCGAAACTGACGTCCGCGTCGCTGCTCCTGCTTCCGTTATTGTTGTTGTTGTTTTCGGCATGGAGGCTCAAGTTGATGACATTGTGATGATCGGGGTTAATGGTGGGCGAGGTCTTGTTGTCCTTGCTATCGATGGCCGCTTGCGCGACGCTCGCTGCCAGCGCCAGCAGCAGCAGCGGCACCACGCTTTGTAAGCGCATGATTTAAATAAAAAAAAAAATAAATTGATGGGGCACGTTTGCCTGCCCTGCTTCACTTTCACTCAAAAACCACAAAAAAATATCGAGAAAAAAAATCTGTGTGTGCGTGTGTGTGTATAAGAAATTCCAAAAATATATACTATATATTAAATGATTTTAAAATGTATGTCGCCTGTTTTCGTTTTTATGATTATTTTTTTAAATTATTATTTCTTATACAAATATGTATTTTTTTTTTTAATTTTTGGCTTAACACTTTGCTTAAATCATTTTCACACAGCGAAAAAAATGAAGATATTTAATTATCCACATATAAAAAACTCTTCGTTTCTGTTGCTCTTCTTTCTTTGCGCTTCTCCTCTTTGTTGTGTAATAAACGGTGCTCGAGCGCCGCTCTGCTTTTTGTTAACCGTTAGAATTTCTCAGTCGTATTTTTCGATATTTCTTCTTTTTTTTTTGTTTGTTTTGTTGTTGTTTTTTGTCACTTTTACTTTCGTTGAGCACACGCGAGGCCAGGCGAGCGGGGCGTGGCTTTAAAGGCTGGTGGAGGGGATGGAGGCGCTGGTTTTGGCTTAGCTGGGGAGCTGCGACAAGCGACGACCGCTTGGCATGAACGCACGTCAACGAATTGCGGCTGCGCGTCTTGGCCAGCTGTAAAAATATGCTAACAATTTCAAAAACGCAGCCCAAAAAGTCGCAGCGGCAGCGGCAGCGGCAGCGCAGCCACAGCCACAGCCACAGCGCGAGAGCCCAAAAAATTAACAGCTGCGGAAATCTCAGCAGCATAGGCTCAGGAGTCGGCGCCTCAGCAGCTGCGCAGTCGCTGTCGCCAGCTTGAAAGCGCAAGTGAGCGCAGCCAGTGCATGTGTTTTACCGTTAGCTTGAGCAAGCTCAACGAAAGTGCTGCAGACAGAGGAGACACACACAGACACAATAGAATGAGAGCGAGAGCCAAATAGCGAGTAAGAGCGAGAGTGAGTGAGTGGACAAACCAAAAGAGAGCGCCCCAAAGAGAGAGCGATGACGGCTGCTGCTACCGTGGCTGCCTCTGTCGCTGCCGCTGCCACTGCCACTGCTGGACAGTGGAAGAAAAAGCCCTGCGTCATCGCCGATGTTGTAATAAGCATTTTGTTAACAAACGAATGTCGTTGTCGCTATTGTTGTTGTTGTTGTTGTTTTATGTTATGCTGCTGTTGCAAAAGTTGGCCGCAAAAAAAAAAACCGATATGGGAAAGAAAAAAAGAAAGAAAGAGCATAGCCAAAATAAATGAATTCGAATGCGATTTGAGCGCTTATCAAAAGCTATGGGAGAATGAATGCATTGTCTGGAGTGAATAGTCAGTGAATATTCAGGGAAGAGGACCAACTAAAAGTGAATGAATACGTGGGTGGTGGGTACATAAGAGAAGAAGCAGAAAGAGTGAAATTAGAACTTTTATCGGATATAATTGCGAATGAAAACAATTCAAAATGATGAGTGAATGAGGTAACTGAATGAATTCGTATTGGAGTGCATTAAGAAATATAAGAATAAATGAATGAACCAAATGAAATGAATCCAGTTCTCATAGGATAAGCGGAAGCGTACGCGATTTATAGCAGTAAATGAGACAAATTAAAAAACGAAATGAATAGCGCAATGAATACCTGCAAAGAAAAATGAATAAATACTTTGAGTGATTAAATGAATCTCTGAGCTTTAAGCTGAATGAATATTATGAGTGAGTGAATGAATATCTGAAGTAAAAACTGAATGAATTATTTAAGTGAATGAATGAGATACTCAGTTGAATTGAATAACAGACCTAATAAGTTAATCAATTACTCAGATTGCCAAAAAGATTAAAATGAATATAATGAGTGAATCAATTGGCTGCTGTGAATAGACAAACTATTCACACTAAGTGAAAACGATGATTGAAATCAATGAATTAACGTATTTTAATCACATCAATCACGCCGAAGGGTTCCGTTATTCACAGTGAACACCGTGATGAATGAGTGAACTGTTAATTATGTTGCTTTATGTCCACATTCCGATCATTAATCTAATCTATAAGGAGGGCGGGGACTTAAGATTTGTTCGAAATTAATTTGCCAGCGAAATGTGGCAACTGTTTTAATACCCCAAACCTACTGAAAATAGGTAAGCAGGGTATGATGTTTTAGTGAAAAAGTATGTACCAGGCTGAAGGAGGCGTCGCAGATCCCGTTGAGAATATATATATGCTTGATTAGGATCAACAGTCGAGTCGATATAGATTAAGTTAATCCGTATAGATTAAGTTAATTTAAAAAAATCGATAGCAGCTTCTGTTTGCTTGTTATCGAGTACACGTTATAGTTTTTCGATCATACCTCATACATTTTAAGAGCTAGAGTCATCACACCATCACACTTACTTTATATAGTAAGAATACGAATGTGTGTGTTTATGTGTGCATGCGTTGGATTAACAGTAAGCTAAAGTTTGGCATGCGTGTGCAAGCGTGCAAAATTTTCTGAACAACAGCACTGCTTGGGTCCAGGGTATCTCACATTCGAGCAGACTCGACTTGAGTTTTGTTACTTGTTTATTTTGTTTGTTGACCCGTTTACAAACAAACACTCACATACAGGCGAACATTCGCACACCTGTGACTGAACGTGAAGCAGTCACGGAATCAGTTTCCAATCCACAAAGCTCGATATTTCAGCTCCCCAAAGTCGAGGCACTTGTAAACAGGCATTAATGTTATTTCTCTCTCTCTCACTCTCTCTCTCTCTTTCTGCACCCTCTCTCGCCCACTCTCCCGCTCTGCCTCGCTCTCACCCTCATTGTGCAATGCTCGAAAACAAATCCCCAAATGTCGTGCAATGCTTTTTCAATTTTCCAAAAAAAGGCAACATGAAAAGTTGGGAAAATACGTTTCAACCACAATACTTTAACTGCTGCTGGTGCGGCTTTAGCTTTACCGTTATCGAGACTGAGATCAAAAACCAGTTCTTGAAGATCTGTAATACAGTTTGGCTGAGCTTGATCGACTGTCAAATACTATCTATCGTATCGATGTGGTAGATGGAATAGGGCAGGGTATCAAGAAAACGAATGATTCTCAATAGCCCATTCGAAAACCTACTTCAGACAGTTATCGATATTAGTGAAATAATCGATAACTACTAATCCTAATTAGATGGAATATGGTAATACGAATAACAAGCCCGTTTAAAAATAGTCGAAAGTTATTTAGACTCCAAGACCGTAAAACTTATACTTCAGTGAGATGAGGATTATGTATACTAGAGGCTATATAATTAGTACATCCAGTCGCATACGGTATACGGTATACGGTATACGGAACTAATATACCTCACTTGCTACCCATTTCCACTGCTTACAGGGTATCAAAAGCTGCCAAAAACTGCAGGCATGACTGGAATTCTCCATAATTATGTGCTCGATTGTGCATGTGTATGCATGAATATATATGCACACACACACACATACACACACACACATGCATGTTTGCTAAGGGCGAGCAAAATGCATCTTTCGAAGATGTGACCAGAAGCAGAAGCAAATCAAAAAAGAATTCGGTGACTGGCGCAGATCGTAAATTGGAAACTGGTTTTCCACTCGATGGCGATGGAAGGGTTAGGGGGAGGGGAGGTGGGGGACCCGCTCTGATGAAGATTGACACAATTCGAAAACCAAGAAAAATAAACAAGTGTGTCTGAGTTGAAAGTGTTCGACTAAGTGACATCCTCTAAACGGCGATCGATTTCGCATGCAAGTTGTCCAAAAGTTTGCGATTTTTATTGATCTGCCAAAGTCGAATACGATTACCGATACATATAATATACGTATGTATGTATATACATTACTTTTTCGATTATAAGATTTCCATATTTTTAGCCCAGATTTGGATTTTAATTTTTATTCATTTTTGAATTCATCTGCGTTTAGTATTCAGCTTACTATTATTTTGCTTATTCATTTGCATATTCATCGTAGTATTCATTGCATTATTATTTGGGGTATTTATTTTGAGTATTTATCTTGGTGTTCATTACATTATTCATTTGAGTATTCATTCCGTTATTCATTTGTGTATTCATCTTAACATAAATTTTAATATTCATTGGGGTATTCATTTAATTGATTTGCATATTCATCTTAGTATTCATTCACTATACATTTGCATATTCATCTTAGTATTCATTCACTACACATTTGCATATTCATCTTTGTATTCTTTTCATTGCATGCATTTGCGTACTCATTTCATTATTCATTTGGGTATTCATCTTAGTATTCCTCTTAGTATTCATCTTAGTACTCATCTTATTATTCATTCCATTATTCACTCGTGTATTGTTGGGCTGTCAGCAGAAACCAGTCGCTGGGTCTGAGTCTCATATTTTAATGGGAAAAGTGAAAGTGTCAAGAAACAAAATGTAAAAATATAAAAAGCAGAAAACAGAAACAACAACTAAAATGCAAGTTAACAGTGAATAAATAATAAAGTGCTACTAAAGGCCGAAAGACAAATACAACAAATACAACAAAAATAAAAACAAATACAGATACAAAAATGAATGCATGAATATACGAATTATTCGTGGCATATTCAAATAAGTTGCCGGCGTTCGGAATTCGAAGCAAATTCCACTGAAAAACGTTGCGACCTGTCGCACGTTTTGCAACACTGTTTCTCGGCTGCGAGCAGTGCTGAACGTCGTTTTATGACGGAAGCAATAATTAAAGGCTTTTACATAATTGTGATTAAAGTCGAAAGACTTTTACATAATTGCGATTTAAGATTGCTTCAAGTGAAGTATTTACAGTTAACTGCTCGACATGCGATAACAGTTATCGATAACTTTAAGTGGCACTATTTGTGTACCACTTTGTCACACTGTTTAAGTGTCGATTCATTTATAGATTACTGTTATTTTATAAATGCACCGATTGTTTGTCATTTAAGAGAACGTTGAGCCTTTTTTATTTTTTTGGTATCTTTTAAATACTACTTGTGCAATTTCCTATCGTTGTTTTAGAATGAAAAGTGCTGTAAGCCGACCTTACTGTCGTTGCTCTCCCTTTCTCTTTCTCTTTCTCTTTCTTTCACTGAGGGTCTTTCGCTCACTCTCCCATGCAGTCTTTCCCATTCAGGCCTACTGTCTTTTCTCTCCCCATCTCCCTCTCTTCACATATTATGTCTGACTGTCTTCCTTTCTGTCTTTTCTCTTTCTCTCTCACTCGCTCTTTGTCCCCCATTCAGTCTACGTGTTGCATTTCTCTCTATCTTTCTCTTTCTTACTCCTCTCCCTTCCCCATGACTTTCTTTCTCGCATTTTCTTGTTTCTTATCCTTTCTTATTGCCTCTCTCAATGTTTTCATACTATTCCTCGTTATTTATCACTTTCTTGCTCTGTTTCCTTTTATCACTCACTTCCCCCCTCCTCCTCCTCACCTTCTTCTTCTCTTTGGGTTTGGGGTCACTGAATATTGTACCGTTACATCACGCTTGATACTTTGACCATGAACGCATTTCACGCCAAGCAAACCGCTCGGCGATGCAACAACAACAACAACAACAACAACAACTGGCCTAACTGTAGTTGAAATCTGAATCAAATGCCGTTAATTTTTTTGCTGCGCTTCGTAACTGAATTATTTTGTTGTTGCTGTTGTTGTTGTGCTTGGCTTAATTTTTTTGTTGATTTGGTCATCTTCGGCAGTTATGCTTTTTGTTGTTGTATTTTGTCGCTGGTTTCGTCTTCTTCTTCTTCTTTTATACAGTTTTGTTGTTGTTTTATGTTTTTGATAATTACTTCATTTGCAATCTTCATGAAGCAATAGAAAAAAGCGCCGTTAATTAAAAACGCGGCAGCTGCTCGAATTATGCAAAAGGGGGCGGCAAATGGGGAGTGGGGGGCTGGGGCAGGGGCAGGGGCGGTGCGTAAGTACAAGCAAGATTGTCTGTGCAGGTGGTGGGTGGGGGTGGGGAGGGTTAGGGGTCGGGGGTTTTATGCTGTCATAAAAAGCGGCGCCAAAATGTTTTCACTTGAATTTTGCGAGATGTAAAAAGAGTTCAAAGCGGTCAAAGGGGCGATGAGCGAGGGGCGTGGAGTGGGAGGATGGGGAGTGGGAGGGGCATGGTAGCCTTGCTTCTTATGCAACAAAGAGAAAATGTACCGTAAGACAATGCGTAAGAGAGAGCCAACAAAAAGTGCAGCGTCATTCATTAATAAAACTGCGAGAGGAAGCAGAAAGAGAATCCTAAGTTGAAAGTGTTGGGCTGGAAATACCCTGTAGCTAAGCATAGGTCAGAGCAACAAAGCTAACAGATAGATAAGTGTATGGCTAAGCGGGTGGCTGCAATGTTGGAATACCCTGTAAATACCCTGTAAATACATAAATATGTTGTACTGCCTGTATCCCCAGCAATTAAATACCGTTTATTTACACTTATTTTTTATACTTACCTTAATCGGAATGTAAGGTTAAAGCTAATCTTTAAAAATCGTTGGCAAACTGAACTGATATCTATAAGCAGGAAATGCCTGATTTACAGGGTATCCAAAATGTAATAGAACAGCTGCTGGAAAACTTATGAACTGCTTGCAAGTAGTAGACAAAGCAGTGTACCCTTCTCCAATTGTCTCATAGAGGGCGCCGAGAGCAACACTCTAACCGCCAGTCACATAGATTGTCACATAGATGGCGCCAGCACGCGCAGCACTTTGCATGTTTAGAGCTGCTGCTGCTAGCCCATAGATGGCGTTAACATACAAAAAATAAATTAACGCAATTTTTTCTTCTCAAAATTTCTGTTTAATTCATAATGCTCTTTGTTCTGCTTATATACATATTTAAATATATGTGTGTGTGTCTGTATACGTTTGTGTGTGAGGGAGTGTGTGAGTTTGTGTGTGTGTGTGTGTGTATGTGTGTGTTTGTGTGTGTGTGTGTGTGTGTAGAGCGATTTCTGTGGTAGTTCCAACCAATTTACAACTATGTAATTATTTATTATTAAACTTTCTTATGGTTTTTCTTTTTTGTTTTGTTTTTTCTTTCGGCTGTTACGCAACAAAATGTTTTTCATAACTGTTTCTTTAATTCCTTTTTTTGTTCATTAAATCTGCAAATTTTGTGAATATTTGTAACTAGGCTAAGGGACAGGCTGGAAAAAGTGCTCAATTTCTTACTTAATTTTCTTTTTGTTTTTCTTTTTTTCAACATTTACATAATAATTTATTTATTTTTATTTTTGTTTTTGGTTATTTGTTTGTTTGGCTAAAAGCAAATTTATATATATATTTTTTTTTGGTTTTAGTTTAAGTTTCTATTTCATTCTCTATTTTTTAAATTTTAGTTTTCCGTTTTCTTTTTCTTTGTCTAATTTTTGCATTAACTTCTTTTTTTTTGCTGACTTTTTACCTAATTATTAATCAACAAGACAAAAAAAAACACGCACTTTATATTTCTTATTTGTTATAGATTTCCTTTCTTTTTACCTTCTTAATAGTTTTTAATGTGTGAGTATGTGTGTGTGAGAGTCTCTATATTTAATCATTTATATAGTTTTTTATATATGTAGTAAATAGTTTTCTTTATCTGTATTTTTTAGTTTATTGCTGTTCGGGCCGCATTTTTTGCATGTGGCTGTCAGAGTTAATGGTAAATTTAACTGGTAGTTAAAGTGCAATAAAAATTGATTCATTAACTTAACTGAGCCAAAAATAAGGGAAAACTCATTAAAAACTATTTAGTTCAAAGTCCATATTTAATACTTAACAGCTAGTTAAACTGCTTGTTAAGTTGTGAAAAGTAAACCTACATTTAAAACAGTTTACGAAGTTTTCAAATGTTTCAAGGCAATGAATTAAATTTGACAAATGTAAAATAAAATTCCAACTGCAAGTTAAATATTTATCACCTAGTTTAACTGCTTGTCTATTTTGAGAATTTAAATTTTGTGATTTCAAATTGTTGCTTGCATTTGACAGCGACATGAGAAGCCCGAACACTGCATTGGTTTCTATTGCGAGTGAGAGAGAGAGAGAGAGAGCTGTCATAGATGGGAGAGCGAGACAAATGCTTGCTTAACTGTGCACTATTGTTGTCTCTGCTTAACCTACTGCAATCGTTACGTTAAATGTTGATCTGCGTGTCAATGTGTGTTATCGAAAAGCGACAAGGCTATCGATACTTGTGGAAGAGAAAGACGAAAGACGGAGACAAAAACTGAGTGAGAGAGATAGAGCAAGAGTGGTGAGAGCTTGTAAAGAAGAGCACATGTGAAGTATATATAGTTATATATAGTAGTTAGGTAAATATCATAATTTGTATTCACATAGAGTTCAATATATGCTCGTTTATAGATGTATAAATATATGTATATAGATGTGTATACATATACACATACATTCGTAGAGAAAGGCACAGATGAAATTATTACATAATTAAATTTGTTTCTTGTTGTTGTTTTTGTTGCTGTTGTATAAATGTTTCGGCTTCTTGCGTAACGCCCGAGCAATCAAGTTTCTAAGTTCGATTTGTTGCAGTTTGTTTTTTTTCTTTCATTATTGTGTCAAAAGTTTATCTAAATTTGGGATGCCCTAGAGTTGTTATCGAATTATCGAATTATCGATTTATTGAACTGTCGATTTATCGAATAGTCGACTTATTGAATAATCGACTTATCGACCTATAAACTTATGAACAGATTGTTTTTTTATTATCGATTTATCGATTTATTGAACTATCGATTTATCGACTGCTGATTTCATCGTTTTACAAAGAGTGTAAAAATGCGTTTCATCATATTCTGCTTCTTCATCTTAAAGATCTGGAAAAATTGACAGTGTTTTGTGTGCTACATCTTCTTCTTGTACTTCTTCTTCTTCTTCATCATCTTAAGCTTTGACTACATTTATAAAGAGTTGAGCCGACTTTTGGCTTAGCTATTATAATTCGTTGATAGTTCCACACATATGTATATATGTATGTATATATATACTAGAGAGATATATATATTAATATACTATATGTATATACTTTATATATAGTTTATTTTATATTCAGAGAGCAGTTGCTACAGTTTTTTCCTTCAATTAATTTCTACTACTTTTTATAAATGCTAATCCATAAAGTTCTTCTGTTTTCCAATTGGGGAGTTTATATTGGAGTCGAAATACGATATCCATATAAATACTAGGTATATATATATATGTCTATATATGTATATATATGTATGTATATATATATATATATATATATATATATATATATAAACATTCTTATCTTTAGAAAGATAAATACTTTTTAAGCTACACTAAGAAAAAAAAATGGTAGTATTTTTAGTATTTGTTTTGCCCGTTTGCCCATTTGGTAATCAAAAAACTGTTTTTAAATAATTTTTGGTATTTTCCTTGTTTTTTAGGGGCTTTCAATAATTGAAGAGTTTATATTTGGACTACACAAAAAGTGAACGTACTCTAATTACCCTTACTTGTAAGTGTGTGTGTATGTGTGTGTGTATGTATTCGGTATTTTTTTTAATATTTGTTTTGGCACAATTTTATGAGGAAATGAGGGAGACGGCGACAGTGGAGAGGGCGCTTGCTTAAGGCCAGAAAGAGAGAGCGCGCTAAAAGTACGAAAGATTGTCTAAAAGAGCAATTGACTGCTTTGTGTGTGTGTGTGTAAGTGTGTGTGCTAGTGTGAGTTTTAAATACCTATGTAAATTCGTATTTGTTATGCGAAAAGTGGCAACAATTTGGTATTTGTTTAGGTAATTTATGTTTGGTATCTTAGTATTTTTTAGTTTAGTATTTAGTTGATACCATCTTAACGAGCTAAAACTTGCTATTGCTTATCAATGTGTTTGTATTTTTGTTATACTGAATACTGCATTAAATTTTCTTTTATTTTTTGCTTTCTTTTTTTTTTTTTTGACTAAACTACATAAAATACCAGAGAACATATATGTATGTGTGTATATATGTCAATATAAGATGCGCTATATACATACTCTATATACATACTCTTGTATAGGTGTATATATCTCTTTTTCATTTCTTTTATATAAATGTTTTAAACTTTAAGAGCTAATCACAGAGTTGATGATTTCTTTTTTAATATATATATAGTATATATCTTTGTGTTCACAATATATACCTATATATATATACTCGTCTATATAGTTGTGTGTATAACAGTGTATATAACGCTTGTATATATATATATATATATACACTAATATATGTATATGTATATATAATCATCAATAATCAGCTTTTAGTATTTCTTTTTTGGTTGAAACGGAAAACGCTTTAAGCAACGATTTTTTTTTAGTATATTTGTAGAATTTGTTGTTGTTGTTTTTGATGATACCTTTTGTCAAATTGTTGCTAAAGTTATGAAAACCGTAGATTGCACTAAAAAATACAGTTGACAATTGTTTGTTTTTTTTTTTTTTGGTAGCGTTTATCGTAATCGGTATCGCTACCATTTATCGTTATCGTTAGAGTTAAAGTTACAGTTATAGTTACAGTTAAACACCTAAACGCTAGTGAGTAATGTTATCGTTATCGTTAATCGTTAATCGTTAATCGTTTATCGATAATGCCTAAGAGCTAACACTTTATTTATTTATTTTCTTGCCTTCTTCAAACTGAGCACTTGGAAAATTCGCTTAAGTATCGGTTACGAGATTGGGAGAAAGAGGGGGCGAACAGGCTCGCTTCACTTGGTGCTTGTTATCGTTTATCGATAATACTTAAGTGCGTTCAAGCTGACATCATTATAAGCAGCGGAACGCTGGCACACGAAACGAACCTGCTTTAAGATGTACCTTAGTGTGAGTGAGAGGGTTGTACAGTGGGAGAGGGGGAGAGAGAGTGCGAGAGAGAGTCCCTTAGTCCGTGGAGGACTGCGGCGATTTGACCAGCAGCAGCTCGTTGTAGTCGCTGTCCTCGTTGCCGCTTTGATCCCGCTGATCCATGCGTCGGCGCTCGCTGATGATACGAAGAATGTCCGCCGAGTCGGACTTACCCAAAATTGGGACGTCAGTGCCGCCGCCGCCGCCGCTGCCGCTGCCGCTGCTGACGTCGACGTCGCGGTCGTGTTCGCGTTCAGGCTCGAGGCTAGTGCCGTCCGCTGCTGGCGGAGCAGGTGGAAGAGCTGTGACTGCCGGCAGCAGAAGCGAGTTCTCATCCATGTCGGCGTCCTCGTCGAGGGCCTGCTGCTTAAAGAGTTGCTTCGTGCTGCCACTGCGGCTGCGCGGTGGCATGCAACGCGGCACGGACAGCAGAAGGCTGCTGCGACCGGCTGGACCTAGGAGGCAGCCCTGATCCAGCGACTGCGACCAGCCGAAAGGACGTCTCGGTTGATGGGTTTGCGGCGTCGGCGTTGACGTGGCTGTCGGTGTGAGCGTGGCTGTTGGCAGAGGCGTGCTGGGCGTGGCAATGGGTGTCATGGGTGTCATGGGCGAAATGGGCGGGGCGGGGGGCAAAGGTTGCATTAGCCCCTCCAGCGGTTCAATCTGCACCACGTCGAGCCTCTCGTCATCGTCGTCCTCGTCGACGTTCCTCGGTCGCGAGACCTCCGCGCTGCGTATGCTGCGTATATCCAAGTCGTAGCTGGAGGAGGGGCTGTTGTTGCCGCCGCCGTCCGATTCGAGGCTCTCGAAGATTGTGCCGCGCCGATAGTCGAGCGCATCGCCGCCCCATGGCAGGGAGTCGCAGCTGGTTCGCTTGGCCTCCAGGTTGCGGCGTCGGATCGCCTGCTCGTCGAGGGATCGCTCCTTGGACAGCACGCCGCGCTTGCGGAAACCGGCGGCGGCCGAGGCGCGTCGCCCGCGACGACCCAGTGGCGGCAGCTGCAAGCCAGACTCGGTCATTAGCGAACCGGGCCCGGTTCTTCCAGCTGCCGTCACGGAGCCGCCGAAGGGCTCGCCCAACCGTCCGGCCAGCGCCTGAGGCGTCAGCGCGCCGCCCATCTCGGCGAGACTGAGGCCCAGCTGCTGTTGATTGAAGTACTGCACGGTCTGGCGACGAGGTCCTGTGCCCGCCTGGCTCAGATTGGTGGCGGCGCTGCCCGTCAGGCTGGCGCTGGGGAACTTCTTGTCCAGCGATGGGGTGCTGTAGATGAAGTTCTTGGGCAGCGACTTGACCTTGGCTAATGGTCGGGGTGGTGGGGCCACCTTGGCCTGCGCCTCCGCCAGCTGCTGGCACAGTTTCTGCTCCTGTGCGAATTCCTGCTCGCGAACGAGCTCGCGCTCCAGCTCGACCTCCATGTCGAGCTCGTCTTCCATTTGCTTGTGGCTCTCCTCGAGGTGTTTCATCAAAACAGCCACGACGACGTTCACCAAAACGAATTGCGCCATAAGAACGAATATCACAAAGAATATGGGAGCAATAAATGAGCTGACGCAGCAATTGCGTACGCAATCGGCGGCGTCATCGCAGTTATCCCTCAGCGTGTCCTTCATGATGCCGTTCCAGTTGTCGCCAGTCGCTACGCGAAACAATGTGAGGAAAGCCATGCCGAAGTTGGCGAAGTGCGCATGCTCGCCGAGTCCCTGGCAGGGTATCTCATCGGAGCACTCGAGTCGCCCGAACAGTTCCACGCCCAACGCTGCGAATATGAAGAACAGCAGGAAGAAGAGCAGGCCCAGATTTCCAACCTGCGGCAGGGCCTGCATCACGGTGTCCAACAGAGCCCGTATACCCTTTGCCATCTTCAATAGTTTGAGGACCCGGGCAATGCGCAGCACGCGCATCACTCGGATGATGGTTGGATTGATGGGTATGATGTTTGTCTCCAGCTCCTCGAGCACAATGCCCACAATGGAGAGCAGAACAATGCCGACGTCCAGCTGATTCCAGCGATCCTTCAGATACAAACGCCAGCCGAGCGCCACCAGCTTCATATTCGCCTCCAGTATGAAGACGGCGGTAAAGAAATAGTTGAAGATCTTCAGAGCATACTGAAGGGCCATCGGCATCTTGTAGTACTCCATGGCCATGGTGACCACATTGAGGCCGATGACAGCGGCAATGGCCAGGTCAAAGTACTTGGACGTGACCACATTGTGGACGAACATCCGTGTGGGGGAGTAGTTCGTATAGTATGGCGGTTCGTGCATGCGTCGGCGTTTCTTCTCCATTTGTAGCGCACGCTTTGCGGCCCGACGGATTTTCTCCTCCTTCTCCTGCTCCTCGCGACACCGATGGAAATTCTCAACGACCACGCCCACAAACATGTTCAGCACAAAGAAGCCGACCAGCAAGATAAATGCAATAAAGTAGAGTAAGCGCCATTCGTTGTAGTTGACAATCGGCTGTTGATCGACGCCAACGGCATCGAGACCCGTGTACATGATGTTAACCCAACCGTCGCGGGAGCTCAGCACAAACAGGGACATCAGAGCCTTGCCCAGATCGTCGAAATTGTATTTGCGGTTCGTCCAGACGTTGCCGGGTATCCGACGACATTCGTCCGCATTCCGGACGTTCTTGATGTTCTCGCCCTCGCAGTAGAAGAATGTGCCCTTGAACAGTTGGACGCCGAGGATGCCAAAGATGATGAAGAAGGTGCAACAGATCAGCACGATGTTCCCGATGGGACGCAGGGATGATAAGAGCGTTTGAACGACTAGTTTCAGACCCGGCGCTCGGTTGATCACGCGCAGCGGCCGAAGGGAACGAAGTAGACGAAACACCTGCGAACAACAATTGGGGTGGAACATGCGATCAGTTTTAGCTATATCCCAAATACTTATATCTAATTCCGATAAAACATCGTTGACGCTTCACTGTAAGAACACAACTGAAACGGAAACAGCAACTGAAACGACTGGAATTGAACGAGCGTGTTGGTAGAAACAAAGCAAGGCAACAATGGGGAACGCATGGTAATGACACAAATGGATGCTGTTGGCTACTTGAGCTTGTGTGGAAAATATATCTTTAAATGAAACGATATGGAATTGAAACAAACATGCAATGAAAAGAATTAAAATTTGAATGGGTGTGTGTATGGAATACAGAAGCTGGTGTTGAACGAGGTTGTAAGCAAAAAATAGTACAACGATAGTTGGAATGCTATGGTAATGGAACAAAAGAAATCACTGGGCTATTAGCGCTGTTGTGGAATGAATTTCAAATGAAACAATAACTTCCAATCAGGTTGGAACGAGTGGAATTGCGCGAATTAGAGTAACACGTTACTAGGTAATAAAGGGTTATTGAATGGTTGCTTAAAAATTAAACATATTGGTCGTATTCTAATGAATTGAAACGAATGGAATTGGAATTCAGAAAAGGGAAATATTCGACTATAATGGAATGGAAAGTGCGATAGCAGTCGGGAGATTAATACAAATATTAAAGATACGCTAATATAATATGGATGGAACGTATGGAATTGCAACTATGATAATCTGCTTGATTGCGATGCAAAAAGCTTTAGGCAGTAAGCGCGCAATACGATTTCCAAAAGAAATCTTCAATTTGGACAGTGGTTCTAAAATCTTCACTCTGGGACTAACGGATCTGTATGATAGGATTTATATATATTATTGCAACTTTATAATTCAATTATTTTGTTCAATTTTGACTTGCGAGATCCAACCTTACAGATGCGATACAAAGAGTAAGGTTATGTCGAGTGTTTTTAATTGAAAGATGTGCCGGGGTGAAACATGACAAAGGGGTTTAGGATATGTAAATATAAGGGGTAACATATATATATGTACAACGATATAGAGTATATGAGCGTGAGCCAACAATTTACATTCGGATAGGGTATTTACAAGTTTAAGGGACTCTACACACACACACAGATTATTTTGTTGTATTTGGTTTGCCATTTAATGATATAGCGGAGAGAATTTACCTGCAGATCGGTTTTTGGTTTATGTTAAGTTAAGATTTGAATACCCGATTCAAAACACAATATAGCCATAAATATATATATATATATAAATGCACAATATGTATATAGAGAGAGAGAGAGACAGAGAAAAGAGAGAGGGAAGAAATAGAATTTTGAGATGTTGTGAGAAGGCGAAAGATGTGTGCGTTAGATAGAGACTGATAGCAATGTAGCATGACTGAGATAGCCAATAGAGAGAAAGCTTTAGAAAGAAAGAGAAATATAGAAAGAGAGAGAGAGAGAGAGAGAAACACAAAGAGAGAGAGAAAGAGAGAGAGAGAGAAAGAGCGAGCGAGCGAGCGAGCGAGCAATAGCTTGAGCTTTAATTCTTATATTCTTTTCTAGTTTTGTTCGAATGGTTCCGCAGCTGAATTGATTTTTGGTGGTGCGTGGTTCGAGTTGTCGAAATTGGTGGTTCACACATGTCGGGCGCTGTATTCAGTTGCATGCTGCATGTGGCATGTGGCATGTGGCATGTGGCAAGTGGCATGCGGCATGTGGCTGCTGCTGTTGCTGCCATTTTTGCCGTTTCGCCCTCACCAAACTTACCCTTAAAATCCCAAAGATCCTCGGGCTCGACTCGCTAATCAATGACATTAACAAATCAATTATCGATATTGTAACCAAAGATCCATCCATTATATTCCAGCCGGATGTGAAATACGCATCCGGTCCATAAAACATGCCCGTCGCAACCACCTGCCAAATGCAAATGGAAATGCAAATTTCAATAACCACCAATTCAATTACCCAATAAGCGGGTCCAATGCAATTACACTCAGAGAAACTTTGCTTAATAAATGAAAATTAAATTTTAATATGTAGATTATAAATTATATGAATATGGTTTGCTCTCCTATTCCATTGCAATTAATTGCTTTAGCTGGTACACTTAAAAAAAAAACTTAGTTCGTTTTAGAGAATATCGGAACTGGGCTAAAACGATAATTAGCTTTGTATAAGGAAAATTTGATTAAAATGTTAAAATAACTGTGTAAAAATTAGTTTTTGAGAAAGTCAGAAAATGTTCTCTGAGTGCATTGCGAACTAGTGGAACTCGTTGAACTTACCTTAATGAACATTTCGACTGTGAAGACAACGGTGAAAACGTAGTTGGCGGTTCCAAGGAAAACTCTTTCGGTGCTACTTGGAGGGATGTTTGGCCTCTCCATAGCAAGGGTTATGCAATTGAGTGCTATGAAGAGCAGGACAACATTGTCGAACCACTTCTGGTTCACGAACCACGTGCAGATCTGCCGGAACCTGTTCACAAATATCACAAAGTTAGCACTAAATGGGTTTCCCTTTTTTTTTTTTTTTTGTAGTTTTTTTATTTTTGTGTGGGTGAACAGAACCGGTGTTCGCAACAAAGTTGAAATTGAATTACAGCTTTTCCGATGCGAAAATCAAAATGAAAATCAAAATGAAAGCGAACTGTGACAAAGTCGAGTGCAGTCAATTTTGTTGCTATTGGAAATCCATTACAAAAGTCAATTGGAAAATTGGCAAATGAAATAAGAAAATGCAGCTGCTGATTTATTGAATGGAAAATGTGTTTCGATGGCTTCGCTTGTTCCGTCGTTTGACTTGTTTTCACTTTAACATTGGACAACTGCAGAGAGCTTTAAACAAAGCTGGATTAAATCTGATTCAAGGTCTGCTTTAGGTTTTCAGCTCAATTGAACTTGGTTCAGGTGAAAGTTAATCTCGCTTAGGGAAATCCAAATTGAATAAGTATTAAAACTTATTCGGCACATAAAAACATACTTAAAGCTCGTATGTAAGTTAAAGCTTCATTTAAACTCACTTAAAGCTACTTATATAGCTCGAATAAATCTCTCTTAGCTAAATTTTAAAGCTCTCCTAAACCTCTATCGAATATATATTAAACCTTTACCAAAGTTTACTTGCAACTAGTTTCATAGCCTGAACGCTCTCATAACTGTAGATTAAAGCTCAATGAAAATATATCTTAAAGCTCTGGACTAGACGCACCTGTTGTCCTCCGGAAAGACGTACATGGAGTAGGACTCCCGTTCGGTGGTAAAGTGCTTGGGGGTCAGTCGCTGGATAACCATCTTGAGCTTGGAGATGGGATCCCTTCCGCCGCAGGGGACAATGGAATGTTGCTGCATTGAGAGCAGTTGCAGCTCCTTTTCCAGCTGCTGAGGCGGAAGCTGTGATTGCGACTGCGATTGGGATTGAGATTGAGATTGGGAGTCGAGCTGCTGCTGATGGAGTTGCTGGAGCTGCTGGAGCTCCTTCTCCTCGAGACGCTTCTTCAGATTGTAATGGCTGATCGAGTTCTTGCGCTTGTCCCGGGCCTCCATATACTGCTGGAGCATGTCCGGTTCGTTGAGGGTCATGTAGGACTTCTGCCACTTGTCCAGATCGATTTTGGAGTTGGTGTACGACAGCGACTTGCGATTGGCCTCCAGATTGTGTAGATTCAGATGCGATGTCTTGCTGAAGGCCAGCTCAATGGAGCTCATCCGCCGCTGTCCAGCTCCGGCTCTCAGTTTCGGAGGTTGGTTCAGATTTTGGTAAACCTGCGAGTTAAATATGCAAGCAGAGGCGCGTCGACTTCCCGGACCGCTGCCAATGCTCAGCGTATTGGAGAGACGCCTTATCGAGTTCTGTGGACTGAGTCGGTTTGTATCCTTGCTGGCCGCTCCTCCTCCTCCTCCTCCTCCGCCGGTTCCGGCTCCAGCTCCAGCGGAACTGCTGCGGAGCAGATAGCTGTTGTCGCTGCCATTATTCAGCTGCTGCTCCTCCTCGTCGCCGAGCTGATCCTCGCCGCGCTGCATGCCCGGACGCTTCTTGGAGCTGGTGCGACGGAAGCGCTGCTTGAAGCTGGAAACCGGAACCGCAGCGGAAATCGCAACCGGAGCTGGAGGCAGGCGCTCGCTGGAGGAGCTGCCGCTGGTGGAGGCCACGCTGCTGGCACCCACAGCGGAGCTCAGCGACAATTCGGATAGATTCAAGCTGTGGCTCTCTGTCGGCGGCTGTAGGGTCGATGCCACGGATGAGATGGTGGGCACATAGATGGGCGTGGCCGCTGCCGTAGCGCTCGAGTTCTTGGATATGTCGTCGATGATGACGCTGTGCATGCTGCTGGCCAAGGCGCTGGGCAGCAGGCTGCTCAGCTGGTTGCTGCTCCCACTGGACAAGCTGGAGCTGCCCACAGTGGCACCACCAGCTGCCGCTGCTGCTGCCCCACCTGTCCCACCTGCAACACCTGCTCCGCCTGCACCACCGATAGCGCCTGGATGTCCCTGCAGCTGGCTGGCATTAAGTATGTTGAGCGGCTTGTGCGCCAGCACCGGAGATGGGGGTATGAGATCTATTGCCGGGATTCCCTCGTCCAGGGTCCGCTGCCCGCCGCTGAAAATGTTCGGAGGCTTCAGCAGGGAGGGCGAAGGTGGCGCGGGCTGCGATTTAATGGCATAGATTAGTGTGGGTGAAACACAAAAACCGACATAAATATGAGAGATGTGCAAGGTCTAGATGTCTATCCACTAAATTAACTTTTTCCTTTTTCTATTTACCTCAAATATAGAACTATTCCTAACATCTCTTGTCTCCATTCGCTTAGGTCTAACTGAAGTCTTTTATATAACTTGTTATCTAAAGAAGCAACAATTTAAATATCTCATGTCTCTAGGCATTCGTTTAGGTTTAACTGAAGTCGAAAGAGAGATAGAAATCTCTCTTTATCTCAAGGAGAAACATTTTAAATATCTCATGTCTCTTTACCTTGGGTATGTTATGTAAGATCTGCCAGATCTAGGTATAGCAATGGACTATGTGAACTCTTTCCTATCTGTGTTTAATTCTCATGCAAACCTATTTTAAATATCTAATGTCTCAAGGTCTTCACTAAGGTATAGGTAAAATCTTTTCTATCTGCGTTTATCTCTGGGGGAAATATTCTAAATATTTTATGTTTGTAGGTCTTGGCTAAGGTCTAAGTAAAATATTTCCTAGATATGTCTAGCTCTCAAGTATAAACATTCCAAATAACTCATGTCTCTAGACATTGGCTAAGTTTTAAGGATTTCGATCGATATAATAAATCGATCCATATATATTTTTTAAATAATCCCTATCTATGTATAGCTCTATCTATTCTGTGATATCTAATTGATAAACATAATCGGCAGATCTATGTAATCTATGGGTGCTACTTGCCTCAATTTCGCCCCATTGGCGAAAACTCATGCCCGGTTCCATGGTGGTGCTGGGCGAGTCCTGGGGGGTGGCTGCGGTGGTTGTGATCAAAGGTGGATCCCGTATGAGGCGCATCTTGGAGAGGCGCGGTGCATCGCTTCGGCGCTCCTTGATTGAGTATGTCTGCAGATCAATGAATGTGAGTGTGTACGTGTTTGTGGTAGTGTGAGTGTGTGTGAGTGTGTGTGTGAGTGTGTGTGTTGGTGTGTGTGTGTGTGTCAGTGTGTGTGTATAGTTGCAGTTGCAGTTGTTGTGCTGGTTGGCCTACTCACCTTTTTGAGGCCGCCTCTTTGCTTGGCCTCCTCCCTGCCCCCGGCGTCCTTGTCAGCCTGTCCGGCGGTTGAGGAGGCGGAGCCGGAGCCGGGGCCTGGGCCGGAGCCTTGGCCGGGCAGCTCGTTGATTTGGTAGTCCTGGATGGGTTGGAGGAGGCGCTGGCGATGGATGTTGCTCTTGGCCTCTAAATTGGCCTCCGCTGATTCCAGCTGCTAAAGTGGCGATAAACGATAGACGATAAGCGATAATAACTGGCGATAATTGGCGATAACTGGCGATAAGCGCTGCTCGACTAACGGTTGATTACAATACATACCGTAATAGACTCTCTAGCGCACTCTCCCATTCTCCCACTCACTCACTCACTCACTCGAGCCATGCAACTATCTCATTCTCTCTTCCATTCTGGCGCTTCTACAGAGTCGAGCTTGTGCTCTCTCTCTCTTACAGTGTCATTGTTCGCTTCTCTCTTGTTCACTTACCTTTCGCAGTCTCTCATTCATTCATATGAGTCATGCAACTATCTCACTCACTCTTCCACTCAGGCGCTACTATAGAGCCAAGCTTGAGGTATCACTCTCTTACTCTTACTCTGTCTCTGTCTCTCACGCTGTTGGCGTCTCCCTCTTTCACTTACCTTGCGCACATCCTCGGCGCTGCGCCATCGATTGCGCACCTCGTAGTAACTATCGTTAGTGGTCGATGAATCCGCTTCGCTGCGTGATTCATCGTACATACCATCGCTATAATTCTCGGCCAATGTCTCTTCGCGCAGTTTTTTAACCAATTCGCGTTGTTCGCGTTCGCGACGTTCATTTCGCTGAGGGAATCAAAATTTCAAAATTAGACTTTTTCGTCAACGTTCTTCGTTGCTGTCTATCGAGAAATCGCGTGCTATCGCTTCCGTAACACAGTGTCTTAATTATCGTTGCCTATCGATAAGTTATCGATAGTATTTTAGCAATTGCATTTGATTATTGACAACCGATTGAGAAGTTTTGCTAAGTTAGTCGTATTGTTTATCGATAGTTGAAACACTGTTATGTTACTTTATCGATTATCTATCGATAAAAATAAATTTTAGTTAGTTGAAAATCAAAATTTTAGTCAGACTTGCAATATTATTTAGTTACTTTAATAGTTAATGAAAAGTAGGTAACTTGTCGATGATTTATCGATTGAAAATGTACGATATTGATAGTTTCTTAAAGCATTTATAAGTAGTAAATCAAAACAGAGCGATAGTTAAGTAATTTGAAAGATCAATTGAAAAAAATTTGAAAAGTTTATCGATCAGTTTTGGCCTGGTTATCGTTTCGACTGAAGTTCAAGTGAAACGGTGCACAAAGTGGCCAAAATGAAAGTTGATTAGATTACGAATTTTTTAAAAAGAGTTTATTGTTAAAGTAGTTTTTTTTTTATTAGTATTTTAGTTGTTTTGTATTAAAGTATTTTTGATTGGTTGGCAAAACTCTACCTCTGAACTGAATCCCTCAACCAAAATGGCGACCAATAAATTAAATAGCACGTAATTGCCAAAGGTCATTAGGGCCACAAAGTACAATGCGGCCCAATGACTTGTCTTTTCCATTCCATTGAATAAGACCACGTTCCAATCCTCTTGCGTTAAGATCTAAAAACATTTTTGTTCGTTCGATCGTTGGTTGTTGATTGTAGTTGTTGTAGATGTTGTTGTTTTAGATGGTTTTTTTTGTTTTTTTGGTTTGTTGCAGTTGGTTGCAGGGCGGCAAAACGTGGTGCAGTTACATATATACATATATGTATATAGGTATATATATATATATTCGATATATATTTAATATATATGCATAATATTAGAAGCGGAAAAAAAGAGAACGAAATACCATAAACAAATGTGTGTGTGTGGGATAAAAAGAAATGTAAGAAAAAAGAGAGAGCACAAAAGAACATGTTGGAGAAGCAAAAAACGCCAAAAAACGTGTTAGATATATCTTCTTCTTCTTTGTTCTATTTTTTAGTATAATATAAGTATTAAATTCAATATATGTCAAGGTATACGTAGGTATGGTATATATATTATATATGGTAAGTTCATAAAGCATTATTAGTATTTCAATTTTTGCCTGACTTCTAAGTTTTTTGTTAATCTAAAAAATCATACCTTACTTTTTAACCTTTAGTAATTTTTATATTTTTAAGTTTGTTTGCTCAACTAAAAAATTATGCTCACGTTTTTAGCCTTTAGAATTTATTACTATATGCTTTGCTACGAACTGAAAAGTTTAACATCAAGTTTGTTCCTAACTTGTGAATTGTTATTAATTGAACTTGGAATTTGAACTCAAAATAATATAAAAAACTCTTGAAATAAGCTTTTTATAAAATCTCCCTCTTTAATTTTCATACCCTCATTAAGTTAATCTGCAAATTTTAAACAAAAAATACGCAAATTTATAATTTTCCTGTTCAAATATAATTTGACTGTTCTAAATAAGTTCCCAATCATCAAACTCTTGAAACATTTTATATAAGTGTTGAAATATTTTGTTAGTCCTTAAATATATAAAAGTACATTTAACATATTTGGTATTTGGTTTTTGGTATTATTATTATAGAAGACAGTGAACGAAAAAATTTGCCATGACGCAGTTAAAGCAATTGGCAAATAAAAAAAAAAAACAATTAAAATGAAAATGAAAATGGAAAACTTAGGATCAGAGACACGCACTTTAAGGAACCAAGGAAGAACGAACGAACGAATCTAAGTACATGGAGTATACTCGTAATTCGGTGGTGTGGTTAAAAACGCTTCAAAAAACAACGCAAAGCACTCGAAAAATAAATACTGAAAACAAATACGAACTCCAATTACCGAAAATACTTAACAAACAGAATACCAGTAAAAATAAAACAAAGAAATTCTTTTAAAAGCTGCAAAGCGCGCAAAAATCTTGCATAGAAATTCAAATTTTTTTAAAAATACTAATGTGGTATTTTTTTTTTTTATATTTAATTTTTGTTTCTTTTTTACACGACGTGCCAATAAATAATTGCTAAAGGTTTCATATACAATACGAGTATATTTTGATATAATTTTTTTTTTGTATTTTTAACAATATATATTTTTTGTATTTTTGTTTTGGGCGTGACTGTACATGAATATTTGAATTTTTATATATATAGTATTTTTTGTTGTTGTTTTTTTTTTTTTTAAAGCGCTAAAAGCAGCAAAAAGCAATTAAGAATTGGAAGCTAGGCGTAACGCAAAAGGAAGGACAAAAAAACTTGGAGGAGAGGAAGAATAAAGCAGCAGCACTTAAAGGAGTGGCTGGGGGTAGAATGTGGCGTGGCATCAAGGCAAAAAATACGAAGCGGTAGCCAAAGAACACAACAAAAAAAAGAATGTTTCAGACAAGGCGGTTATATGGAGCATATGATTGTTATATAATTTATATATATGAATTTATATAGTTTATATCGTTCAGATATATGATTAGCTGTTTATAGGGAATAAAACGGAAATGGAACGAAATGAAAAAGACTTTTCAATTGGAGACAAGAGACATGCAACAAAAGAAACAAGATTTAAATTTTGACATATGTTACAGATGAGATTTGTGTGTATGTGTGAGACTGAGAGAAAAAGATATATAGAGAAAGAGAGAGAAAGAGCAAGAGAGAAAGATAATGGAAGAAAAATGTAAGAGAGAGAGAGAGAGAGAGCGAGAGAGAAAGGGAGAGAAATAAACATTGTTGTGAGAAAGAAATTGTTTTAGTAAACAAAACGAAAAATTTCGCTTTATGTGTGTGTATTTGTGTGTGTGCGTGTTAGCTTGCTTAAGCCAATAAAGAAGCAAAACGAATTCGAACATTATCAACAAGTTCATTGTGAACTAAAATCTTAAACCACATCTTAAAAGTAGTCAAAAGTTCGCATTTACCTTTGATGAGTATTTTTGAGTAGTTTTTGAGATAGTTTTCGAAGGACTTTCGTGAAGTGAGCTCATAAGCGTATGATTGTTAAGCAGGGCAGAAACCCCAATATTACCTGGTTTTCTTCAAAAGAAAATCTCTTTTGAAGTTGTATTCTTTCTTTCCATTTTAATTCTTGAATCACTTTGGCTAAATATCAAATGCACTTAAAAACTAGGCTTCCGCTTACTTTTGAGTAGTACTCACACGATTATGCATTGAACGGCTAAAAAATACTCATTTAAAGTATAGATTAAGTATTGAAGAGTACTTTTAATAGGTTGGGAAGTGTTTGTTGTGATTAGAGTTTTAAGTATTACTAAATAGTAAGTACTGAAGGAGTTTTAATAGTCAATTTCAAAAATTACCTTAAACTATGCATAAGTTGTAAATAGTACTTGTGAGTACTATGGAAAAGTACGCCGTTATTGTTATAGAGTACTTTGGATTACTTTCGACTGCACTTTTGAAAACAATTTCAAGAATTAACAAATATGAGCTCTCAAAAACAATTCAATGGGAATTGCAGAGCAGAAACAGATGTTAGTTTGAAAGTGTGTGTGTGTGTGTGATGGTGTGTGTTTCTTAATGTGTGTGTAAAGTTAGCTAAAACTACTTTCTGATTGAAAAAGTATTCCAAACTAAGAAGTGAAACTTAACCGAACTGAAGGAAATTGTTTGAGCCAACAACTAAATGAATGAATCGCTAGAAAAACGAGAAAAGTCTTGTTTAAATAGAGCGTAAAAAATATACATATATATATTTATATATGTGTATATATATATGGTATGTGAGGAAAAGAAACTGAAGTAAAACTAAACGGGAACATAATGTAAGAAAACTAGAGTTAACAGTTAAAGTTGGAGAAGAGCTGCACGAAAAATGTAAGAATCGTATTTAAATTTCTTTTGTTCAGAGTTGGAATGGGGAATTTGTACTAAAATAGGTATTATATATATATTATATATCAATAGATAAATAGAGATAGAGAGAGAAGGGGAGGGAGAAATTTGGAATGTATATATATATATAGCACTTTTAATGGGTGTTGTACTTGATTGTTGTTGTTGCTCTTACTTGGAAAACTGTGACAGTGGCCCACAAAATGTTGTTGAAGTGTTTTCGATCGCATTCGCATTGCGGATGTCGGCTGATTATTTCGGGACACGTACATTCGCGTTCGAGTCCGGATTCATCCAAAAATTTACAAAACTTACCGCCAAACAGATACATGCCGAGTATGCTGTAGGTTTATACGTATATATGTTTTTATATATATATCATATATATATGGTTAGAGATGTGTGTACAAACATATATATATATATTTATATATATATATATATTTATATATAGTTATATATTATATATATTTATATATATATATATGTAGATAGAGAGAGAGAAAGAGAGTGGTTTATGTTGCGATTCGATTATGAATATATGTATATATAAATATATATATATATAAACGAGTATAAGTTAGGTTATGTTGAGCTAATGGGCCCTCAATTTTTTGCTTTATATATTAAAATTGTACGTATATATATCTGTGTGTGTGGGTGTGTATAAGACTTGTATATGCATATACACATATATATATACATAACCGTTAAGTTATATATCTATATATGTGTGTGTCTGTGTGTTTGTATATATATCGTATATACAGAAAGTTCTGTTATATTTTTCATACGTAAGCAAAAAATAATTTTTCCTTTTTTTTATTGTTTTGCTCTAGTTTTTAAGAAATGGGAGTGGGGGAAAGGTTTGTAGTTGGATTTTTTGTACATTCTGGATAGTTTTTTGGGTATTTTTTTTGTTGGCTTGCATATATATTTGTATATATATATATATTTTGCATTATTTATGAATCAAAAAGTTGAGTTGAGTAAAAAACAAATACGAAATTGTTTTATTTTACAGAGTTTTTTCTATTTAAAAAAGTTGTTGCTGGTATATTTTTTAGTTCCGAAACCTCAAATATGAACTGGCAAAACTCTAGAGACTGTACTAATGTGTGTGTGTGTGTTTGTTTGTGTGTGTGTGTGTGTGTGTGTGTGTGTGTGTAGGTATGTGTGATATATGGCTGTGTGTGTTTAAAGTTTCAGAGGGTCAAAGTTTAGTGGTTTTTAGTAGTTTACAGTTAAGAGTTAAGAGTTTGCTATGTGTGTGTATGTATGTGGGTTTGAGGGTTGGTTCGTGGGTTAAGTGGGAGGAGGAACACAATTTCTAAACAACTTAGATTCTAGTATAGCACACATATGTACCGTTATATACATAGATAAGGACATATACATAGAGAATAGAAATGTATGCACAGCAAATAGACAAAAAGTTAGACAAAGAGAGAGAGAGAGAGAGTGTGAGAGAGAAAAAAACGGTGTACAAACGTGTGCGACTGTGTGTGTTTGTGTGTATGTGTGTGACAAGAAGCAAACGACGAGTGACATTCGAGTATAAGAAACAAACGAGTACGAGTAAAAATTCGTTTTAAAAGAGCAGAAAGAAGAGGTCAGGCAAATAATCGATAACATATTTATATCGTTTATCGATAAAGCAAGCAAATATATAAAAAGCTAAGGCAGGCGATTCTTCTCAACTGGAATGCTTACCTGTGCAATGAACAACTTTGTTATAACAACTGCCTTATATACATTAGCTCTGATTCACAATCGATAATTAATCGATAATAAATAGAAATTAAAAAATTTGAATAAATGCATGCGTATGCGCGCTGCTGGCTACGAAACTCAACGAATTAACTGCATGCGACAGGCACGGAACAGAACGAAATGGAATGAAACATAATGAAAAAAACACCACACCACAAATTAGTGCGGCCGAGTGAGCAATCGATAAATCTATCGAAATAAAAAGCAAAAACAAAATAAACAAGAATAGAAATAAAAAAAATAATTTATTTTTTTAATTTGCAGGCATTTTGTGGGCCAAATTTGAATTGAAACATAGCACACACAGACACACACACATAAAATAGAAACTTAATACACAGACAGACAATTAGACGAAGTGTGAGTGAGAGAGACACAGATAGAGAAAGAGAGAGAGAGAAAACGTTAGTTTCAGAACACAAAAGAAAGCACAACAATTATAATAAAAATAAATGTTATCGCTTTAGTTATCGGTTATCCGCAAGCCTAGCACATTATCGATTGTCGTCAGCGAACAAACAAACAAACAAACAAACAAACAATTCAACGAACACAAAAATTCAACAAAAGCCATAATAAACAAGAAAACATGAACTGATAATACAAAATGCTTACATTTTCGTATATTTTTTTTTGGTTTTTTTTTCGGTATTAAAAAACAGAAGAAAATTCTTGTTGATTATTCCATTGGAACATTGAGTGTTAGTTATTGATAGAGAGTACACATTATGGCATAAGATTAGGTGGTATACATATATTTAAGCATATTTGTACTGTGGTATATTTTTTTAGTATATATAAATATATATGTATATATATATAGTAGTAGTTAAGTAGTATTTAAATGCTGATTAGCAATATAGGTCTACCTGAAACACTGTGACGAGCGCCCAAAGCAGGCTGTCGAAATTTTTACGATCGCAAATCTTCTCTCCATTAATTTTCTCGCAGAATTTACATCCAAAGAGATTCATGCCGAGTATACTAAATTGATGGTATTTGGTATTTTGGTATTTGTTGATATACATATATATATAGTATATAATATGATATACATATATATTGCGATAAAATATATATATGTGTAATATATTCTTGTAAATTTTTTATTATTATTATGTAATATTTTTTATTATTCATGTTAAAAATTTTTTTTGTGTTTTCTTGGTTTGGGGGTTGAGTTGTGTATTTTTTTAGCATACAATTTTTTGTTTAGTTTTTGATTGATTAAAAGTCGGTTTTAGTATTAATTTTTAAGAATTGAGCAATTGTGTGTAGAGAGAGAGAGAGAGAAAGACAAAAGAGAGAGAGAGAGAGATATAAAGAGAGATAGTTAAGGAAGAAAGAGAGCAGAGAGAGAGAGAGAATGTGACTGTAAGTGAGCAGCAAGCGAACGATAATTTGAAAACGAAAAATGTTATTCAAGATTTTTTTGTTTTATTTTATTTGATTATTTTCAAATCTCGAAATCAAAATTGAATCCTGAATTTGATAGGAGCTTTTACACGGACAAGACTCACGCACAGGTCGATCCAATAAGGCTGCGGCGAGACTTTAAAGCTCACTTATACAGAGGCAATCGGACATAATGAAAGTCAAGTAAAAAGCGTGAGCTTTCAATACAGAGCCAACCGGACAATGGAAAACGAAAGTACAATAAAAAATGAAGAAGAGAAACAGGACGTAAAAGCTGGAAGGTTAAAGTTGAAGCCTAAAATGGAGTGTTAGAAAATATTGGTATTATTTATTTGTGTATTAGTATTTTTTTTTAAATTATGTAAATTTATTATTGAGGGCATTAAAGCTTTATGAGAGAGAGAGAGAGAGAGAGAGACGGAGAGACAAGTATATTTAGTTCGTATAGTAGTTCGTACGTCGGTCAGGTTTGACATATCTAAATAATCGGCAATAGAAGTAGTGTACAGTGTTGGTCAATGTCGCAAGTTAGTGCTGTGTAACTGTTCGTTTTCTTATTTAGTCTTTGTTTAAGTATTTGATTTTGATTTTCTAACTACACAAACGTTTACGACTTTTAGTTCAAGAACAGAGCAACTAATCTAACTAAACTTTGGTAAAAGATGTACGATATTTTTAATTTTGTTTTTGGTATTTTAATATTTTATTTTTTAAATTTTGTTTTTTTTTTTTTTTATGAAATTAAGAGCATTAAAAATTGGAATATTAATAGTAGATAATATAGAAAAGATAGGATGTAATACGAGTACGAGTATGTATTATTATATATTTGATATATATATATAAAGTATATATATGTTATATATATATATTTAGTTTGTATATGATAAATACGAGTATCAAACTGCAGCGACTGCAACTACACAATAAGCGTACGACTTTGATGTACTTTTACGTTTAGTTTTATTAATAATACTATTTTTTTTATCTAGTGTAAATGTTGTTTTGTTTGTTGTTATTGTCTTCAATTTAGTTGCAACTAAAGAATTGTGGTGCTTGTGTCCAGTGTTGGTTAACGTGTGTTCTGACTGAAGTGTCCAGTGTTGATTAACAAGTGTTTGTTGGCATGAACAAAAAAGCGTGTGGCCGAGCATTGTTGCTAGTGTTGTTTTCAAAGTAGTAGTGTTGGTAAAGGCTAAAAAGCTACTACACACATTGAAGCTTTCAAAGCTTTGGTAACTAACTAATTGTTGTTTATGTTGTAATTATTATTGTTGTTGTTGTTGTTTCTGTCTGTATTGAACTAAAGCAAACAAAGTGAAGTGGTAAATGGACTGTAACGAGTATTTCTTGAAGAAAGAAGCGAGTGAGAAGTTCAAGAAAAGATAAAAACGAGCTTTGCAAAAGATTGAAGAAAATGCAAAGTTATTTTTTTTAATGGGGCTCGTGAATGGAGCGGCGAGTGACGAGTAAAGAGCAGAGAGAGTAGCGAGTGACAAGTAAGTAAAAAAGGATAAGCGCGCAAATCGAGAAACAGAAAGAGGGAGAGCGAGCTAGAGTGTGAGAGAGTGAGGGGTAGCCTTTAAAAAATGCAACGACTCGTTGTCGGTGCTCAAAATCGTTGACAATTGTTTGTGTAAGAGAGAGAGAGAGAGAGAGACAGAAATAGAAAAGAGAGAGAGAGAGAGAGAGAGAGAAAGAAAGAGAGAAGTAAATCACTCGCATACTTTTACGATGTGTTTAAGTGTTAAATGTGTGTATTTAAGTGTGTATCGGAATACAAAGTGATCGAGCGACATTTTACGGCAACGAATTGTGAGAGAGGGAGTGTAAAAGAGAGAGAGAGAGAGTGTATCAGAAACAGAGCTCATAAGAGAGAGGAGAGAGAGGTTGACAAAAGTAGACTGAAATTTGTTCAACTTGAATTGGGATTTGAATTTGAATCTGGATTTTAAAACTCTAACTACGAATCGAGATAACGAGTACATTTAACTTAAATGAGAGACAGAGACAGCTAAAGTGTGTGTGTCTGTGTGTGTGTGTGAGTAAGAGAGAGAAAGAGAGAGAGAGAGAAAGTCTTACGCAATCGTTTACTCAAATAGTACGCATAAAAACGAGTACAATTATTACCAGGGCTACATTTGTATCTTTGTTTTTTGAAAGGGTTTTTTTTTGGTACGGTTAGGGGCAAGTGTTACGTGTTCTATTTGAGAGATGGAAAGATAATGAAGTAGATGAGTGAGAGAGAGAGAGAGGGAGAGCGAGAGAGAGAGCGCAAATACTGAAATGTGGATTATCAGAGAGAAAGGATAGAGAGCCGAAGCACAAATGCATAGAGCTATACACCTGGATATATATAGATATTCAATGTATACTCCGTTGCAGGTAAGAAAGAATATGAAAAAGATAGAGCGCTGATGGTGGAATGTGTCCGAGCAGAATGAGAGAGTAGACAGAAAGAGAGCGAGAGAGTAAGACAGATAGAAAGGGAGACAACAATCACAACTGCACAGAGCTATACAAATACGAGTAAATATATATATATATATATATATATTTGTATATATTATATATATACTTATGTATATAACGATGTATTCCTCGGATGCAGCTGTCCATGTGTGAACGATCTGTTCTATCGGTTGTGTGTGAGAATACGTGTGTGTGTGTATGTGTGTGAGTGTGTGTTTCTCTTTGATCTTCTTGTTGCTGGGCTTGGGAATCAGAGACTAGCGAAGAGTTAGTAGATTAGTAGTACGCAACTCTATGTATAATTAGTTAGTTACTAGATCATCAGCAGCATGATCACTGCTCTACAAAATGTGGGTCGGTGGTTCAGTGTGTCGTTTTACTTAAGATTGGATGTGCGTCAGCATTAGGATTTACATTGCCGCACAACTCCGTTGAAAAAAGCTGACAGGTAGGTCAAGAGAAGGCTTAAAAGAAATGAGACGCAATGCAAAAGGTATTCCATTTATAATACTTTCCGAGAAAACTAATTTTGATCCTCCTGAGCTTGATTGAGCTGAATTATTTTTTTCGAAAAAGCCGTTTCGTTTATGTAGGCCTACTTTCCCTGATTTAGTTCTTCTGTTTGGTTCCGATAATGGAATATTATTCAGCACAACAACAAACAATCCAATAACTTTTCTATATACTTAAATCTCCTTAAAATAAAATACCTTTAGGAATGTCCGAATTTATACATAATCCGAATTTATACATAACTAAGAATTGTGTCTGCGACTCTTGAAACTTGATTTATAAGAAAATTATTCAACATTTTTCTTTCTTACTTGTTTTTTTTTTTTTAATTTTTTCTTATATTTATATTTTTTTTTAACCATTTCTTTGAACAATTTCCTAGCCTGTCAGCTTTTTTTTTTGTTTTGGGATATTTTCTTTTTATATGGAGGACAACTTTCTTATCGCATATTAGTTTTTGTTTTCGTTGTTGTTATTGTTGTTGGGAGTGAATGAGGTGTTAGGCGAGTCCTTATCAGGCGCCAGCCTCAAGGCAACTCTTTTTAGTGTGTTTGTGTGTGTGTGTGTGTGTGTATGTGAGAGTGTGTGTGCATGTTGTGCTGGCAACAGTGGAACTCACCTGAATATGAATATAAAGAGGACGAGGAGAGAGAAGAAGACGGCCACATTGTCCATGGTGCGGAGCATGACGAAGAGCTGACGCCTCAGATTGGGCATAAAACGGACGAGCTTAAGGATCCGGAGCAGCCGGAAGGTGCGCAGCACGGACAAACCCGATCCTCCGCCTCCGGTTCCGTTACCCGCGAACGTTTGACATATCTCAATGGCACTAAAAGATAGAGAAAGAGAAAGGGAGAGGGAGAGGGAGAGATGAAATGCACGCTAATTGGGATGCAGTGCATCCACTCACCTGAGTATGACGATGATGCCATCGAAGACATTGAAGCCATTGGCTATGTAGCGAAAGGGTCCCTCGGCAATCACCTTGAGGAGCATCTCGACGGCAAAGATGCCGGAGAAGACAACATTGCTGGTCTCCACAATGGCGGTCAGCTCCTCCGGCTGATTGTGATACTCGATGCCCATGGATAGCGTATTGATCAATATGGCCAACAGGATGCCCTGCTGGAAGTACTTGTGCTCCACCAGGCGCTTAATATACCTCCGAATCCAGCTGCAGACCCGCATCAGGCATCGATAGATGGCAATCAGGAGACGCAGCGCACCTGAGCGTGGACGTCGCCGATCCTCCAGAGGCGAGAGTGCGTTCTGGTAGAGATCGTAGCAGCAGGCGTAATCCTCCATGTAGTTGCCGGTGGGGGCGTGGCTGCGCGACTGGCGACGCCCGCGGCTGTGGTTACTCTTGTTGTTGTTGTTGGTGTTGCTATTGTTATTGTTGTTGTTGTTGTGCTGCGCCTTGCGTCGCGAGTCGTGGCTAGCCATCGGCACAGCCGCCGAGACGGCGGCCAGCTCCAAGCTTAAAGCCGGCGCCGGCAGCTCAGCGGAGTCCAGAATCGAGTCTGTGGCAACAGTTGCAGCCGCTGTTCCAATTGCAGCCGCAGGTGTTGCAGGTGTTGCTGGCGATGCTGTTGCTGCCGCTGCCGCTGCTGCTGCTGCGGCACGCTTCTGTTGCTGCACCTTGTTCAATGCCTCCACCGTGTGAGGATCGCAGCGGGCCAGCGAGGAGTAAAACGACTCCAGCGTACTTTGACCCGTCGGCAAGGCCGCTGAAAATGCCACAGAGAATGCTAAAAGCTCTTGACAAGTCATCGCGTCGTGTATACCCAATTCGGAGCACTCGGCGTACGGGTTGGCAATGGTGCCGATGCTCTGCGGTAGATTCACCTGCAAGTTAAGCGTAATTGAGTGTCGCATCAATTGAATATCGTATATGTGAATATCATATATAAATATCATACATTACTGAATATCGTATTTGAATATTGTATGTGCAATGTCAATCGTCAATTAAGTACGTCGATTAAGTACGAGTATATCAAATGTGCACTATCAGCAGTTTCATTTTGAATGTCGTACGTACACTAAATTGTATATTCGTATATCGTATATTTCATATTCAAATATATGTTAATATAGAATGATGATATCTTTAACCTCGTTTTCAACTTACTGCAGCTAATATCGTGAAATAACGCTTGCTTAATATGTATATGTGGTAAATCGTATATATAGTACTGAGCAATGTATATAGAATCATAAATACCACGTAGCTTTTGTGGAGTAAGAATTGAATGTCGCATATGATATAAGTATATATGTATATAAATATTGATACTAGATTACTTCCGGCTTACTGTATATTGTATATATCGTATATTTCAATCAAGTATTTTCATCGTATTCGGTATATAACAAAACTAAACGTCCTCTTCTTACCTGCCAAATGCTGCCATCGCCTGCCTGCGTCATCTTCTCCATGGAGTGAATGTTGCTGCAGCTGCTGCTGCTAGTTGCTGCAACAGTTGTTGCTGTTGCCGCCGCTGCAGCTGCTGCAGTTGTTGTTGCTGCCGCAGCTGCTGATGTTGTTGTTGCTGTTGTTGTCGCAGCTGCTGCTGCTGCTGCTGCTGCTGCTGGCTCATTGTTGAGAGCAGGTGGGGTATGCAGCAGGACGTACTCATTGAACATCACCGAGGGTCGGCGGCTGGCGGAGCTCGGAGGACTGAGAAACCCGGAGGTGCAGGGATGACTCTACAGAGAGATATAGACAGATACAGAAAGAAAGAGAGCGAGAGAGAGAGAAAGAGAAAGAAAGAAAAAAGGAGAGAGAGAGGGAAAGAGAGGCAGCAAGGAGTGGAGCGTGGGTTAAAGAAAAAAAACATTAATTAGCCAAACCATATTTTTATTCATGTAACATTTTTTTTATAGTAATTAAAAAACAGTTAAGTTTGAATTAAAGTTTTTACAGTTTAATATAAATTAAATTTGTGGCTTAAAGCTTTGACCGATATGTACAGTGGACACTGGTCGTTGGGCGTCGATGGTGAAAACTACACACAGAGAAATCGTTAAAAAGTTGTTACGCAATTTAAAGTGGAAATAAATAAAGGAATATGGATTAAAATTCTTATAACAGAGCTTTCGCACTTTCAAAATAATATGGTCGAAATATCTTAAAATAAGATTTTTGTTCTCTTCAAAAACATTTTTTTAATAATTTCTCTCTGTGTACAAAATTAAGAAAAAGCTTTAAAGGAAAACATAGTCAAAGATTTTCAACATTTGTACAAGCTTAGAAAGTTGATCAAAATCTTAGCAGGTATTTATATATATATAATAATAAAATTTAAATTGTATATTTTTAAGATTACAACTTGCATTCTTAGTCTCTTTGAATCTATTATAGGAACATATTTTGGAACTTGATTAGGTAAGCGGAATGACTTTCTAAACATGATTTCTTTTGTTGTGGAAGTAGTGTCCATTATGACTTAATCAACACTGTGATATATTCATATTGACAAGTTCTTAGTAAGAACCCAAAAGTTGAAGAATATGTATTAGATAAATATAAATATCTCTATATTAAAGAACTTATCTATAGAACTGAACGACGGAACATTTACGTAAGGCAAGTTAAATGTATTAGTTAATTGACCTCGTTAGAAATCAAAGAGAAGCCTCTCCTAATCCAGCTACTCAAATATGATATCCGCTATAATGGAATAATTGCATGTAATATTCATAAGCGTAAATCTATATAATTGCTGCTTTTTTCATCCAATATTTGATACCCATACCATCTTGTTTTCTAGGCGACAGAATCGGCCCAATTAAACGAATCTCAATTGCTATTTGCATATGCAATGAAATGAAACAAATATTTGAATAATTAATTGGCATTTCAACAATGGGGCTATTAGAACAAAGGACTTCTGTAATGGGGTCGAATATCGTAGGGTGGGTTAGTTAGTGGGGGACGTTTAAACATTGTATTTTGTTTAAATAGGCGTCGTTTTCCTTTTCGCCTCGAGTCCTTTTTGTTTAATTTCTGATTTAATTGCATGTTTTCAATTGTGCCAGAGAAATTATCTTTTGGCCTTTGCAGAAGTATTTTCATAATTAATAATATTTTATAGGAATATCGTAAATCGAATTGAATGCAATGATTGCAATCAATTGACTACTTTATAAGTTCGCAAATTTTGTAGATTTAATTGGATTTTCTTTTATTTATTTGTGGTATATATGTATATATAATTGCTATATATATGCATATGATTCAATACATCTGCTCGGGTTGCTTCGGTTACCCGAAGCTTAATTTCTCTGCTTGCTTGGTTTATCGTATTACTTTAATGCATTTGTTTTATAGATTTTAGTTGTGATAGATTGCAATACCTTGCCCAAGTTTCCCAACTGCAGCTACAAGTTGTGCAACGTTCATGACAAATATGAGAGATCATTCATTATTAGCGGTATTTTATAGTTAGTTAGTGGGTTGTCAGAGGTATTTTTGGAGTTGGTATTATCTGTTGGTTGTTGGTTGTTGGTCTGTTTGTGAACATTTGTATACATTTTAATTGTGGAATGCCAGCTTGTGCGGAACAAAGTATTTCGAATATCGTATATTGTATATCGTAAATTGTCTGTGTTATCATAGCGTTTGTTAAATAACAGTTGGTAAAGTAAAACGATGTGCAACTCTTCGTTTGGACGTGGTTCATCGAATATCGTATGTTGCATATCGTGAGTGGTGTCTATTTACGATAGACGGAATAGTGGATATCAAATGTGTCGTATGTGTATATTATGGATTATTTTAAAAATCGTATGTTGAATATCGTATGTCGTATGTCTTATATGGTATATTAACATATATGTATGTATTTATGTCGAAAGTGCTGTAAGGGTCCATCTCTTATGTAGCGTGTCGAATATCGTATGTAGTATATCATAAAAGAAATTGAGAATGTCGTATTCTGTTGTGAGTGTTGTATTAAATTTGGTTTTTCTTTATGATGGTAATCAATATTCGATATCTCTGAATATCGTAATGTCGTATTTAGTATGTTGTTAAGGTATAAGTGTCAACTCGTATCGAATATCGTACTTTGTGTCTAGTCTTGGGTAAATGGCAATTCGAATTGTGTGGCCTAGCAATTTGGCTGATGAATATCGTTTTTCTTTGGACAGTTTTGTATATGGAAAGTTTGGACAGTTTTGTATATCGTTTGCTTCTGCTTCATCCAACGGGTACTTACGATCAACTGATCCGAGTCGATGACTTGTTGCGGCAACTTAAGTAGAATCGTCTTCTGCTCGCCACCGGCTGTATCCGGCTTCAGCTGGAGGCCGTGGCCGTGGCCGTGGCCGTGATGTCCGGCGGGCTTCTTCAGCGAGGAGCTTCGCCGAGCCACGCCCGAGCCGCTGCCCTCGCCGCCCAACGACTGTTCCGTGTTGTCCGAGGAGGAGAGCTGCGTTGCCTGCGCCGCTGCACCGCCAGGTGAAACCACACCTGCGGCCAGCTGTTGCTGTTGCTGTTGCTGCGTCATCGAGACGCTGGCAGCGCTGCCATTGATGCCGTTAACTAATGCAACGGTGGTGTGATTGTGGCTGCCACCACTAGGCGGAGCGCCGCTGCCGCCTGCGCCGCTGTTGTTGCTGCTGCTGTTGTTGTTGCTGTTGCTGTTGTTGTGGCTGCTGTTGTTGTTGTTATTGTTGGAGTTAAGCGGCACCATAACGGTAATCATCTGATCCTGTATGCTCGACGGCTTCCGATTGCTGTACTTGGGACAGTTCGGATGGTGGCACTTGATCCGCGACGGCGAGAAAGTCAAATTGTCCGCATTCGGGAGCAGTCCTTCGCGTCGCTGTTGCCGCTGATACCTGCGCACAGGTGGGCAGCAGGTGGGTGGGTGGTGTGAGAGGACAAGCGATTAGCGGATTGATTGAGTTAGGCATAGCTACACACACATATACACGGGCACGCACACAAGCACACACACACACACAGGCATGAAAATGTGTTCGACATTGTCTAATTGTATGTGTATGTATATGTACATATATGTATGTGTGTGTGTGTGTGTGTGTGTGCGTGTGCGTGTGTGTGCTTAACAATTAGACAACAATTACATAATTCAATCAAATGAACAACGCAAATAAGCAAAAACAACGACAACGACAACGACAACAAACGAGCGTCGAAGAAGACAACGAGAATGCAAATGAAAACTCAAATATTTGACAGCAAATCGACGTAAGGGAGGGGGAAGAGAAGAGAGCAGAAGAAGAGAAGAGAATAGTAGTAGAGAGTACGCGAGCAGGGGCGTAGACAGCAAGGGGTGATTGGGGGGAGTGGGAAGTTTAGTTTTCGTGCTGAAAGAGAAAGCTCAAAAGTTTAGCCAATTGAAACGCTGCTCGCAATGGCAAAAATGCACTTGCAAGTGAAGACAGTGTTGGTTAACATTAGACCGAAATCTCTTGTGGCCTTGGGTACCACTTGAACGGCTCTCAGCAATTAATCAATTTGATTTCCCTCAAGTGCATTAATTATAGTTTAATTCTGCGCTTTATTTCCCTTTAATTGACTATTTCGAGCATTTACCAGCATTTAAATAGCTGGGAAAATCATTTTAACAACACTTGTGAGCTTCGAGCGTGCTTAACTGACCACTGACGGTGTTCATTAAGGTCCTGATTAATAGTTTAAATTTAATAATAGTTTAAAGCTTTATGTAACACATTTGATGAAAGTGTTATAAAAGCTTTTTGAAAACTTTTTATATAGAGCATTTGCAATGCGAAAGTTTAGTTTGTTTTTCTTTTAAAAGTTAGCTTTCGATATCAGATATCTTATATACGAAAGCTGAAATTAATATTTATTGATTAAATGAAAGCACAATTAAATGCACTTCTCTAACTTTGGGAGTTACGAATGGATTGTTGAGTATTACTAAAAGGTTTCAAATTAAAGCTTAACATGCTTCTTCTACAGTCTAGCTTTAAGACTAAGCTAACTTTTAATAAGCTTTTTCATTAGAAAAATGTATTTATTGGGAATTCATACTAGTGAACTATTCTAGCCTAGTCTAAAACTTTCATACTTTCAGTCATCTAAATAGTTCTAGCTGACACTCGATTCATTCATAGTTACAGTCACATTCATAGTCACAGTCACAGTCACAGTTAAGCTCACATTTATAGTCACAGTCCAAGTTTTGTCGCAGACACTGAGATAGTTAAAGTTTCTCTTATGGTCACGCTTAAGCAGTCACACTTACAGTCATAGTCACAGTGACAATCATTATAGCAATCACAGTCTCAGTTGCAGTCACAGTTAAATCTAGATTTATAGTCGCAGTCACACTCACACTCGCAATCAGTCACTGTCAGAGTTACTGTTACGGTTACAAATATAGTTATAGTTCAACTCTCATTCAAAGTCACATTCACAATATGAACCGGTCACAGTCACAGTCCCTTAAGTTACAGTGACAGTTGAAAACACATTCACAGTCAGTCACTGTCAGAGCAATAGTCACAGTCACAGTGACAGTCACATTCACAGGCACGGTCGCACTTAAACTCTCATTCACTTTCGCATCGATATTTCATGACTAAGTCTAAAAACTCTGTGCAGTGTTTTATGTCTTGTTCTTGTGTTTTGTTGTACGAGACACATAACATCGACAACAACAACTACAACAACAATAACAGCAGCACAGACATAGGTAACAGCACACGCGGCCAAATGCAGGTGCAAATAATTGAAAGGCAAAGGCAATAAAAAATGCAAAACCCAAAAAGTTGACAAACGTAAACGAGAAAACTAAAAAAATGAAAGTGGAAACAAGAAAAACAATGATATATAGTATGTATTATATATATATATATATATATATATATATATATGTGTATATATACATGTATGTATATATATAGTATATGAAAAAGAGAGAACTGCAGGACGTGAGCAGCGGAACGCATGTGAAATAAATTTTTAATAAATCAAAAAAATATATTTTGAAGCCGGAAAGCGAGAGCCGAGGGTCAAGGGTCGCGGGTCAGGGCCGGGGCAGCAAATCGGGGGTCGAATTCCATTCGAAGTTTCGCAAATAAATTGCTATAAAAACAATCGACGAGGCAAGAAAGAGAGAGAGAGACAGAGGTAGCGATAATGAATTAATGGATAGTCTATCAAATGAGTGCAAAGTTTCCGCACTGAGAGATATCTATTTGATATCTAAAACAGCCTACTGGTAGATGAACTGTTAAATCTTCTTTTAATAAATCGGTGCTATTTCTCTAATAGATCTGTGGTAAACCAAATTCATAGAAAATTGATAAAGTTGCCAAAAAAAGGGCACTTAAAAAGAATTTTCTTGATAAAGTGGAGGTAAGAATTGTCTATGGATAAATATTTGATAAATATGCATCTGGAAAAAAACTCAGATAATTTAAATCTGACAAAGGAAATTTAGCTTAAGTTGGCTTAAGGCTCCATAACTTTGGCTTAGAGACTTTATATACATAAATGTATCAGCTGAAGCTTTGACAAAAATATTGAATATAAAGCTATAGAACCCAAATAAAATTCCTCTGAAAGGTACTTTTATATAAATTGCTACTGAATAATTGAATTCCGACCTATGTCAAATCTGAAAGTCCTGTCAGGAGGAACTGAATCAAACATTGCAAGAAACAAAAGCTTGAGTATTGGCCTTCGAGTCCTTTGTGAAGTTCAATTGCGAAGCCGAACTGTTGGAGTTGTTGTCAAGCTAAGCAATTGTTAAGTTGATGCTAAATATTTGATGGAAATTTACACGGCGAGTAAACAAGGCGACAAGACACGACACGAGTAACAGTAAAACGGTGAAAGGTTGAAAGGTGAAACGGAAAATGTAATTGAATCAAATGAACAAACCAAAAAAAGAAAGACAAGCAGCATACTTATATAATCTGTACTTCTTTAACATTCGTCTCTTGAAGCGGCGCCACAGGTGGGCGATGTATTTGACAATCTCCGCGTAGCACGTGGCAGGCTCCGAGTTGTTCGTGCTGCTCGCCAGGGTTGATGTCGAGGTATATCGAGCCCGTTCCTGTCTCATTCGTTCCATCTCCCGCTTCTTAGTCTCCGAGAACTGTGTGGCAATGACGACCAGGCACAAGTTGATCATGAAGAACGAACCGATCTGAAATGGAGAATTCTTTTTAGAATCTTGACTACACATTTCCATATGTCCGTGGCACAAGTCTGTGCCACAATCTGTGGCAGGTGCGCCATCCCTAAGCATTCAAAATGGAATTTAAATCGCTTTTGCTTTCGATTTGCAAGTTGTTATAGCAACAAATCTGCCTAACTCTTCTCAGTTTCTCTTTTGCTGTCTCTTTCTTTCTCTCTCGCTCTCTCTTTCTCTAACTGGCCATCCATTAGCCGACGTTGCATTTTAATAGGTTTCTGGCAAAACAAATTTGCCAACTTTAAATTGAAAACATATTTTTGAATAACAATAGCACCGACAACAACAACAGGAACAAGCATTAGGGTCAGCTGGACTAATCAATACCCTGTAGACTAGTTTAAATGTATTCTAATTTGAAGGCTGATTGAATTTCGGATTTGGAAACTGAAATAATTAAAAGAATTTGCCCTGAATAATCGCCTGATTGATTGACTGACTGATTGGTTCTCAAATTGAGTGATTCTGATTGATTGGCTGATTGACTGGCTTACCTGATTGAACTATTAAATGACTTACTTAGGGAGTTCGATTGTTTGACTGATCAGTCAAGTGACTGTTGATTAAGGGTCTGAGAGTTTCGTTGATTAATAGACTGATTGAATGTAATAGGAACTGAATGACTATTCGATTGCTTGATTGATTGACTAACCCGTAGACTGTTGGATTAATTGATTGAATCAGTGAACTAATGAACTGTTTTTTAGAGTTAAGACGAAGGATCATAGGGTTTGATCGAGGTCAAAGACAGACGCGTTTGTGGTGTCCATTTTTACAGGGTATACAGAGAAAAATGTTTCTAATTTCTGTATTTTTGCGAAGCTGGTTGCAGAAAATGCTTCTAAAAAACATAAATATGCAATTTCCTTGCCAGCAACAAGCAACAAGCAACATTCAATAGCTAAAAGGTAGCAGCGAAAAGGGGTTGGAGGGGGGTCGATGAATGGGGGTTGGGGGTTGGGGGTTGGTTGCATAGAGTGAAAGCCATTTGCATATGAAAAGTTGTTCAGCCGGCAATAGCAAAAATCATTTTCCACATAAAATGAGCAGCTAACAAAGCAGCTGGCCAAAGCGAGAAAGAGAGAAAGAAAGAGGCAGATGGAAGCAAACTTTAAACATAAATAATGGAATTGCTGACATGTGTGTGTGGTTGAGTGTGTGTGCTTAAAAGGCTTTTAATTAGTCCAAGGACACCTGATACACACACACAAACACACACACACACACACACACACACACACACACACACACACACACACACACACACACACACACACACACACACACACACACACACCGACACACCGACACACACACAGACACACAGACACACACAGACACACACACACACACACACACACACACACACACCCAACATACACACACACACACACACCCAACAACCACACACACACCTATCGAGGCGAAAAGATGGCAGCTTGCAACATGTTGCAAAGTGGACAGTTGCAAAGAGTTCAGTTGCGTCTCCTCTCAAGTGCAGCAACTGGCCTTTTGCTATTTATAATTGTGCATAGGTATGTGTGCGTGTATCCCTGTGTGTGTGCGTTTGTGTGTGTAATTTACTTATTTACATTTTCAAATTGCTTTAGCTGCAGCTTTGTGCACTGAACTCAACTCGATTAGAGGATGAAAAAAATGAGGAATGGAAAAAAATGTCCTTTCTGGTAAGGACGAAGCATAGATAATTTTTATTACTGGTCAGTTAATATGCTAATTTAATCTGTTTCTGTGTCAGGTCGAGAGTTCTACTCCATTACTTTGAAGAATTATTTGAGTTAAAGTACTTCAAGGATTCCATTAAATGCTTTTGGTTGCAGATAGTCTCGAAAGCAAATTCCGGATGAAGTTTAGTAAATATTTTAGAAATTAAATAAAAATCATCTCTCTAAAAGCTCTGATTACTAGGGATATGAGTGTCATATGGGCAACGTATTGAATTTGATAGAATTCAGACGAACATGAATATGAATTCAGGCTGTGTGTTTACTAACACTCGATGCCTTAGTCAATCAATCAATCAGACAGTTAAACAAGCTCTTATGTTTATAAATATATAATATAAATATTTAGGTACACATAGAGTTTTGGACTGACGCAATTCGTAATCTTTAAAGTGTTAATCAGCCGTCTAGGCTGTTAGTCAATCAATCAGTCAATCAAAGAAGCTTTTATATTGGCATACGTTTATTAGATTATTAAAAGAGTTTCAAACTCTAGCAATTTTTAATCTTTATAGTTTTCTTAGACCTTGATTTGCTTATCAATCAATCGTTTAGCAAATCAGTCAATTAATCCAATTTATTTTGTTATTTTAGTCAATCATCTTGTTAGTCTAGCAACCAATATATCTAGCAACCATATATATATATATATATATATATATATATATATATATATATATATATATATATATTCTTTATCAATATGTATATATGTGTATGTCAATCACTCACCACAATTAGTAGGACGAAGTAGATCCAGTCCCAGAAGCTGTGCGCGTCCTGCACGTAGTACATGATGTCCGTCCAACCCTCCAGCGAGATGACCTGCAATGCCAAATGACAAACGATTCATTTCCATTTTTTCCCTTCTCTTTTTAACGTAATTAGCGGCAACAACAGCAACAATAACAAATGCCACAGCAACAACTGCTTTTCATTTTGTACAACGTGACGTATGCGTAATATTTGAGCATTGCTTTGTCCTCGTTTCTCGTTCCGTTGCCTGCTTTCGCAGATGGTTTAATGCTTATTTGATTTGTGTTTAATTGCGAAGCATTTAGCCAACCACTCTCACCACCACCCCTTCCTCTCTCTATCTGTGCTCTGCCACGCCCCCAACCGCCAACGCCCCCTTTTTTGGTTAACCCCAATGGACAAACATCAAAGTCACAAATCAAAGCGGCCGCAAACGCTGACAGAAGTGAAACATTTATATCTCTATCTACATTCGCATTTGTATCTGTATCTTTAACTGCATCATTTGTAGCTGTATCTCTAACTGTAGCTGTATCTGTATCTGTATCTGCAGAAATGTTGTATCAATTAAAAGTCAGTGGCTTAGTAGCTTGCAGCTGTATCTCAATGAGTGTATTTTTATCCATATCTTTCGGTTTCCCCATTTTTTTGTTTGTACCTCTATCTCTCACATTTGCATTTGTTTTTGTATTTGTATTTGTATCTTTAGTGTGCATTGGCATTTGTATCTGTAGCAACCGCTTTCGCACTTTTAGCAACTAGCTTAAGTACCCATTAGCATTTATTTGCAACTGCATCTTGTTGTTGTATTTGTATATGAACCGATTTATTAATGTATCTACATCTTTGATTGTTCTTAAGTATATTTATCTATGTATCTATATATTGATAACCGTGTAAATATATGTATATCTGTATCTCTAGCTTAATAACAGTATAGGAAATTGTATCTGTATCTGTTGTTATTTGTATTTGTCTCTGTAATTAAATGGCTGCGTGTATCAATGAAAAGCTCATTAGCTAAGTTGAATGAGTCTATTTCCCAGATTCAGTGGATATATATGATATCTATGATAGCTTGCAATTGAATCTGTATAAATATACATTTGCATCAGATATATGTATACATATGTATATATCTATGATATATAACTATATGAAGCTTGCATTTGTATCTGTAAATAGATTTATCTGCAGTGCTTGTGTATCTCTATATCTGTAAGTTTGTATCTTTAACTTTTCATCTGTATCTATGCAACATATACCTATTCCTGCACACGTACACAGCTGTATGCATGTTAGCTGGTATTTGTAACTGAATATTTCTACCTGTATCTCAATGTCAGTCGAGAATATTCCCGTATTTCTGTTTATGCATGTGTAACTGTAACGGTTGCCTTCATTAGTACCTATTTATAGTACTAACTATGCGAGTGTATCCGTAGCTTTGTATACGTATCTGCAAGTGTGTATGTACATCTACATCTTTAATATTCACCTAGTTGTATTTCTCTCATTAGTTTGTCTCTCAACTTACGTTTTAATGAATTTACAGAAATGTATTTATAAATTGTAGCTTTTTGTTTTTGTATCTCTGCTTATTTACTTATGTGTGTATATGTAACTAAAAGTATTTGTGCCTGTATCTGTAGCACCTATTTTTTTTAGCATTATTTATTCATGTATTTTATATCTAAAAGTTGTATCTTGAAGTTCCTTCTTTGTGCGTTTGTTTCTATATTATAAATATATTTGAGTAAGATTATGCACATGCATTAATTAACGCGTTTATAATTGTATTTAACTGTATCTGAAACACATTTTTGTATCTGTGCCTAAAATTTGTATTGCATTCAAATTATATTTATCTATGCTATGTATCTTTATCTGAGTCTGGGTATGTATTTGCATTCGAGTAAAGGAAACTCTCTTTGACGCATACACCTGTATCTATATAAAAAACTATTTGCACCTGATTTTATTGTATGCTTCTAAGAATCTTCAGCCATGCTTATGTATCTTAAATAGTGCTTATCAGGTATATATGGTATAGTAGTGCAGATTAATCTGTTTTATATATATAACTACTTTTATAGCTATCTATCCATAAGTGTAAGCCTGTATCTGTATCTGAATGAGAAGTTATCTATATACAGATAAGTTTGTATCTACATGCTGTATCTTTAGGTATCTGACTTTTAATTTGTGCATTTAATATTTCGTTTCGGTTGCATACTTACTATATAATATCTGCCTTACTGCGCTATATATCTATCTTATATACGTGTTTCTATTTCCATGGAATATTAATCAGATTAAGTTGTAAATCTGTTATAATAAAGTACACTTGTATCTGTATTTGTAACTGTATCTGCATCTGAAATGTTTATTTCTGCAGCAGAAAATGTGTAAAATTGCTAATTGGCCAAAAATGTTGCAGTCGTTGCCAAAAGAAAGTTGCAGCAGAATTGTTTTTTTTTTTTTTTTTTTTTTTTTTTGTTGGCGACTTTTTGACTGCCAATTTGCGGAGCTCTCGAGTTGAACTGTTTTTCGACTACGTACAGCGGGTCGCTTAGCACCCGCACTATGTAAATTGACAGCAATAGTTGTTGTTGTTGATTTAATTGAAAGCGATGCCAAAAGTGGCAACTTGACAACCAACAAACACTCTCGGAAGCAGGAGGTGGAGGAAAAAGAGCAAAGGGAAGAAGAGGAGGAGCAGGAGCTGCTGTGTCAATGTTGTCATTGTTATTTGTTTAAGCCAAAAAGTTAAGGTGCTAATTGGCCAACTGTGCGGCCAGCAGTAGTAGCAGCAGCAGCAGCAGGAGCAGCAGCATTACAACAACAACAATAACAGTTTGGATAACTTACCAGGAATATGGCCACCCAGGCCATGCCGATGTTGTCGAAGGATATTGTACCCTGGAAAGGATTCTCGCCGCTCTGCTTGCAGGTCGTATAATATTGATTCCAATTAACGCACGAGGTATTCGTTGGTTCGTTCAGGTCCAGCAGCTTGGCTTCCTCTGCAAGCAGTTAGAGTGAGACAGAGAAAGACAGAG